>OY755039.1:55038157-55325657 GCA_963576565.1 Aspidapion aeneum
GCGTATACGTATACGCAATAGTTCATTTAATAATTTAAATAAATAAATATCGATCCAAATGATTACAAGTACTCCAAACTCGTTACTCATACGGCCGATGCCGATACAATTGATACGAAAGTAACACTTCGGTTTCGGTCCCATTCGGGATTCGAGTACCGAGTATTTGGCATCGAAGGATTCGATTACTTCGAATCCGCCCATGTATCAGATATTAAAGTATCGAGTAGATAGTATTTGCACACCACTAATTTGGCATTATCGGTCGGGCGCTGGCGGTTTGTTTTGATTTCAACGATTTGGTATTTACGACAATGGCGGAAGTTTCTAATTCATCAGCATTAGCGTGCAATATTTAAAAACAATTAAATTTTCATCTTTGCCATTAGAATAGAAAATATGTAAACTAGGTATGATACATTTATTATTTACTTATAATTTCAATAATAATAGGTAGGTAACTAATATCTAACTATAGTTGATGTTGTATTAAAGTGACACCGCTTCATCAAAACCTTGATGGGCGGGAAGGGAGTAGAGGGGTACATACAGTGGCACGCACTTCCTTTAATTTTTTTATTGATATTGATTCCCAAAATAAGGCTAATTAGTCATCAGCATACTATTTTACTTTTTGCTTTTTATTGATGTCTTCTTTTAAACGATTTCATTAGAAAGGAACATATAAACTCTTATCTGGTTGTTACGAAAATATTATTGATTTAGCCGGGTGCCGGGCTTTGACGTTTTCTATTCGTTGTTGTTTTGACTGTTTATGTCAAACAAATTATGACGGAGCTTTTTACAAAACAAATTACTGTTTTTGCAACTAAATCAATATTTGCTCATATTTTAATATAATTTTGGATCCTTTTTTATGTTTCGGATCTTTATTTATTAGGTAAGTACCTATTTGATTTCTCCTTTAAAAGGTCTAGGGCCCATCGCACCGATTTTTAAAATTCCCTTTCTTAACTATGGATTGCTTTAATTTTAAGCATGCCTTAGTTTTAAATTTGTTGCACCGAGCAAAAATCTCCTCTTCTTTGTTAAGATGCGGCCACCTTGTGACCCAATCAGGCAACGCCGCTGTTTCAACCAACATAATTTTTAAACTATGAAAAAACAACAACAACACCCAGTACGCCCCAAAATAGTTTTGTCAAAACCCATCAATTTCCTGTGTCAAGTCGCCTTTAAAAATTTATTTACAAAAATGAAAGTTCTTGAATTTTTGGAAGATGATGAAATCGAGATGGTGCTACTCGATTTTTTGGAATTTGGGTGTCCTTGTCGCCTTGTTGGTACAGTCGCGTATTTTTACGGTTCCCCATCCAGCCCAGGACAAAATCCACGCCCGGCCGAAAAATGTACTGCATCTAAGGCACAGGCCAATAAGGCTCCCGTCCATAAGGCAGCGGCCCATATACCCCTGGATATAACCAAAGGATTAAAAATTATAATGAAATTAGGATAAAATGTAAAGGCAGAAAGGAAAATCGTCTTGTTACTTCATGTACCGCAGTTTCATAGGGTTTTCTTACCTCAGAAGAGTTACCTTCTGTGTTTCTTACACTGGTCAGTCCTATCCTACCCTTACCGCTGTACCCACCAGGCTGTGAACAACAGTTAACCCAAAAATCGGACGAAAATACTGTATTAAAAATTAGATTCAGCTTTATTTAAATTATTTTTCTTTCTTACAAATCATTTTGTAATCGATACATAGGTATATTTTTTCACAAAAACATTGTGCCAAAAGAACCAAAATCTAGCCGTTATCTTGTGCAATAAAGTTTTTCAAAATCATTTTTATTTATTTTAAAAAAACATGTTTTTTACTTTATTTACTTAAAAAACACAAAATTTACTTTAATGACAAGACTGCTCATTTGTAGGTATTGTCAGTTGCTATGGCTATGCCAGGCGGGTAATATTATGTAACCAGCATCTTATCTTTAAGCAGGTCTTAAGGAACAGTAAAGTCAAGAAAAAAGCTGACTTAATTTTAACAGCACTAAGGAACGAATAAGTCTGCCTTTAAGTTCCGTGCAATAAAATTTTAAGAAATAAGATATTCTTGTGTGTGTTTTATCCTTTGGACATTAAACCCCAAGCGACACTGCATGTACAGAGTGAAACACTAATTTTTTAAGGCTTTTTTACTTAGATTTTGCCGCAAAATTGTGTTTATTATAGCTGTGACGTGGTGCCACTTTAATACAATATCAACTATAAATATCACATTTTTTAGTTATTTGCAAAAAAAAATTTCGCCCATTCGCCGCAATTTTTTTTTTGGTGTGCATTCCGAAAGATTTTTACCACGCGCCGCCATTGGTCACTGCTAGCAGCCTATAGTCCATTTATTTAAAACTGAAAAGCGATAAATCACTGAGATGTTATTTTACTAAATTTTTCATATAAAAACTGAACGTAGACAAGACCTCTACAATTTTAGCGGATAACAATTTTAGGAAAATATTGCACCTACCTATTAAAAAATTCACTACTAAAAAGTATTAAACAAACCTATACATGGCCAAATATCAAAGGCTAGGCGTGAAGAAAAGGGAAACTTTTAAGACAGGCATTTATTTCTATATTAGTATGTGACTCTCGGCCCTACGGGCCTCCGGCAGGCCATATTCACTATATTAGTATGTGACTCTCGGCCCCACGGGCCTCCAATTTATTTTTATATTAGTATGTGACTCTCCACCCTAAGGGCCTCAGGAAATCCACATTTGAAAGGGAAACTACGCGCCTCCAGTCTAATGCTATATAAGAATGTGACTCTCGGCCCTACAGGCCTCCCATTTATTTCTATATTAGTATATGACTCCCGGCCCTACGGGCCTTCGTGTTTCCATATTATCTATATTAGAATGTGACTCTCGGCCCTACGGGCCTCCGGAAGTCCATATTCACTATATTAGTGTGTGACTTTCGGCCCTACAGGTCTCCGGGAATTCATATTTGAAAGGAAAACTACGTGCCTCCCGTTAAATTCTATATTAGATGGAGACTCTCGGCCCTACGGGCCTCCAGGAATCCATATTCACTATATTAGTATGTGACTCTTGGACCTCCGGGAATCCATATATTCACTATATTAGTATGTGACTCTCGGCCCTACAGGTCTCCGGGAATCCATATTTGAAAGGGAAACTACGTGCCTCCCGTTAAATTCTATATTAGAGTGAGACTCTCGGTACTACGGGCCTCCAGGAGTCCATATTCACTATATTAGTATGTGACTCTCGGGCCTACGGGCCTCCGGGAATCCATATTTGAAAGGTATTTACCCGACTCCAGTTTAATTCTATATTAATATATGCCTCTTGGCCCTGCGGACCTCCAATTTATTTCTATATTAGTATGTGATTCTCAGCTCTACAGGCCTCCGGGAATCCATATTTGAGAGGGAAACTACGCGCCTTTCGTTAAATTCTATATTAGAATGTGACTCTCGGCCCTACGGACATCCGGGAGTTCCTATTCACTATATTAGTATGTGACTCTCGGCCCTACGGGCCTCCGGGAGTCCATATTCACTATAATAGTATGTGACTCTCGGCCCTAGGGGTCTCTGGGAATCCATATTTAAAATTGAAATTGAAACTATGGGCCTCCAATTTATTTCTATATTAGTATGTGACTCTCGGCCCTACGGGCCTGTGGGAATCCATATTTGAAAAGGCAACTACGCCCCTCCCATTAAAGTTGATATTAGAACATGACTGGCGGCCCTACGGGCCTCCAATTTATTTCTATATTAGTATGCGCCATTTCTTCTCGATATCGATGCTAGTCGGTTCTGGTGCTCCTGCTTTTCTTGTAAAAATAATACTAATGTTTGTTTAGCCCATTAACTCCAATCACTAATATTTTCGAGCCAAACCTTCAATCTGCCATTGTCTAACGACCCCCGAATTCTAATAAGGACATTATAAAAGGACAGAAAGGGCCTAAATCGTTTTTTCAGTCACACTTGTGATATACCATTTTGTAACATCCCCCGAATTCTTATAGGGATTTTACAAAATGACAATCAAAAATAAGCAAACTCATCTATCTTTCTATAAAATCTCCCGAATTCAAAAAACGCTTTTACAGTATGAGTAGGTAGTATATATAGGTTTTGGATCACGTTTTCCATGTAAATCCCCATAAGACGAAAAGGTGGTCATTTTTTGAATATGTCACAGAATATTCAGCTAGAGACAGTAATTTTTGTATGAGTTATCTTTTACTGTCCAGTCTAACACTTTAAAGGCTTTTAAATTCTCAAGGAGCCCGTGAATTTTCACAATCTGTACAATAATTATTAAGCTGCTCTGACATCTTATGCTTGTTACAGAAATGTATTTAACTGAAACAGTGGACTAGTTAAATCTGATCATAATACTTTGATGACTATGGTTTAGTCATGCAATTTTAACACCCAATAAATAGTTTTGTTTTTCAGAAAATATTTTATTACTCTTTATGAGTTTTATATTGTTTCTGTTTTTCAATTTTAGGCACTAGTAAATCAAGGTAAATAATAATAGCACAAGATTACTTTTCATTTATTTATTGTAAAAAGTATGCAATATCACTACAGTAAATCATTATTACTAATTTTAGTTGCTATAGCTATACCTACACGCATGATCGAATAATTATATTTTAGCAGTTATATTATAATAATTATAATACCATTATGGATAATATGACTATTACTATGGAAGTGTATATATTAATGTTTACATTAAAATACTAGGTGTTACCCTACGCATATGATATCACTACATATTTTATATAATAATATATAAATATCATTTTTATTCTTAGGCAAAACAAAGATTAAATTCAGGTTTAGAACTAAGACAAGATACATAAACCAACACTATGTAAGCAAACAACACATTACTAAGCTTAAATTAAAACTATATTTTCACTTAATACTATAGTGCCCCCACGGCAACGTTTCATAAGACTCTTTTGAAATAGACCGTTTGTCATCCAGGGGACTCAGTCCGATTTTCGTCTGTTTTACAGAGTATAGGCGGTGCTTTTCGGATCTTATTAGATTTTGCGTAACTATTTTTTCTTGAAAAGTATTTAGGCAGTCAACATAGTCCTCAAATGATATTTTTGTTTTTACCATTTTGCTTTACACCCTTGGCTTTCTTAGTCACTCTTGCAGCTTTACTTTTAGTATCCGCTACTTTTGTAGCGTACATTTTAGCTCTAAGGCCAATAAAATGCGTCATTATTTCCCCATTCTTTCATCATTCTAGAACCTTTTTATTTACCCTCGGAATGTTATGTATGTTGTCTTCAGCATAATCCGAGGTGTCCAAATACTTGTGGCAGTCCCGCCGTATTGAATCATAAATGTCATGATTTTGGATGTTATAAACTAAACTGTCAGTATCTGTATATGCAACAGTACAATCCTTACCAAAAGCGGGTACCATGTAGTTAAAGTGAAAATCATATATAGTTGTTTTGGCAATGTCCAAAATACACATTCCCACATATATCGGTTTATTGAAATATATTTCTGGTTTTTCAAGTTCAACAGCAACCAAATTTTCATTAAATATGGTTATACTTTTAAACTCTGGTCGAGAAATCAGAGCTTCAGCTCCAAATCGTCCGTCCATTTCGTGATTAATTTGACAACACTATGATTTCCAATATTTTCCATGGTTTTTCCAAACACGGCGTTGTTCATTAATTTGAAAATATTTTTCTCAAATTCATTTTTAGCATTCTGTCTTAATCGAGTATTTAGGTCAATATATGGTTTCAGCCATGCGGATTGCTCAAAACATAAAATTCTATGAATTGTTTTCAGTTTTATACCAAGTCTCAAAGCTTGTTTTAAATTTGTATAGTGACTTACATAATCCTTTTTATTATGCAGTATAGCCATAAGTTTTTTATTTTTTGGGTTCTTGTCTCCACCAGGCGGACACTGATGTTCAGGGCATAAAGGTAAGTCTGAGAAATAGTCGTGTAATTCAACCGGAATGAACAAGTCGACTTCTAGAATGTATCCCTCACTTGAGTCATCCTCAATTTTGGAAACATCAAAATAAGTAATTTTGTCACTTTCTAACCAACTAAATTTACCATAAGGCAATAACTGACTCATACTAAATCCATACTGATTATTAATGTCAAAATACATCAAAAAAGATGTTTCTTTGTATGAGTCATAGTTAGCCATGTATTTGTTGTTGGCCTCGACGTATCTTTTTGAACATTGGCTCAACCCTCCTCTAATACCGCGCTCTATAAAAGTGACCATATTATAGTCCGTCAAAAGCTCTAATTTTTGTTGCGTAAGGTATAGCATACAATCCCATGTGTAACCAAGAAGGGTAAAATAGTTCGCAGGGTCCAAACCATACGTTTTATGACAACTTTCCCTAAATTGCTGCAATACCTGCATTAAGAGGACTATGTCAATTTGCTTATATAATATTCCATATAATCTTGTAGGATTTCACAACCAAAGTGCATGCTCATAATCAATTGACGAAATTTCTTTATTTTCCAGGGTGTTAAAGAAATGACGTTTTTCAGGCAAAGACGTCTCTTTTAATTTTCTCCAACTATCCATGTAGTCATAACAAAAAATTCCCTTTTTGAAAATAAGTTTATATTGTTCGTCAGACAAGTGAGGAAATTCATTTTTGATCAGCGGATACTCCTCAAGATATGAAGCAAGCTTATCCAAGCTGCTGGCCATAAAGCGAAAAGAATCGATAAATCTAAATTCAATAAAATTTTCGTTAATTTTTTTGGTAAATGCTATATATTTTTCTTTGTTAACTGCCAGCAAATTTATTGAGCCATCCAGATTGGCGATGTTTTCAATTATCAAATGTCCATCATAAGAGCTAAGGTTGTGAAATACTACAGGGACAGTATGACTATCCTGAAAATTTAGATTACAACTTTCATGCGCAGGGCGACGGTACTCTGAAGTAAGGTGACAGTGGTCGCGTATTCTTGTCACCAACTGAAAAATTCTGTTCACAAATATGACATTTTTTAGCTTCATTAAAGTTAAGTTTTTGTTTCATACTTAAACGTTCCATGGGCAAGTCACAGAGAAATACAGTTTCTAAGTTTTCAGCGAACTCCAGTAATTGTTTACTAGACCATTCCATACAGTCAGGCCCCGTGTACGATCGATAAAATGAAAGGGAATCATCATAAGCACATTTTACGTAGTACCCCACTGAACAAGGCACATGCTGTTGATATTTTTGAGTTCTTTTACTACTATTTTTTACCATAGGCATCAGTAAGCATTCGATGTCGCAATAAATAATAAAGGATGCAAATTGTTTATTTTTAAAGTTTTTAAATTCTACAATGTTGTTCTCATTATTTGGTAATTTCGGAACCACGATACTGCCAATAATTTGGCAGTCTTTTATATGTTGGTCGAGTCCATCCTTCGAATAAAAATAATGCAGGCATCTGTCGCAAATGTATTTAACTTTTAAGAATTTGCTAAGTTGTCTACTCACGAGCCTTGAAAGATTTTTTATCCATACAAAGTGGTAAGTTGGTGCAGAAAGATCTTTTATCTCTTCATTCTCTAAATAATGGTTATTTTGTACTAATAACAAATTAACATGTTTTTCGTACTTTTCCCCGGTAATATAAGCAAACTGTTTTCGTTATGTTTTTGCAGGCGATATATATTAATAGATATACTATTTTGCTTTTCAAAGCGAGCAACTTGGTTTAAAGTAATTGGAAACTTTATTCCTTTTAAATTTAAAACTTTTAGAGGATGCGGATAGGATGAGACTCTATTTGAGTTGTTTTAAACAGGAAACATTGCTGACATAATCGCCTAGCCAAAGCACAAATCATCAGTATTTTGTACAGTAACACATGCTTTGTTATTTAAAATAAATTTAGGCATATTTAAATGATAACCTGCGCGAAGCGGGTAAAATCTGTTCATAGCGATAATAAGATTGTTTATTTTTATAAGAAACCATCCAGATTGATTTTGCTGAAATTCTTCCAAATTTGTTAAAAGCAGATCCTTAACATTCTTATCAAACCAGTTTTTCAAATTGGTATTATTGTCAATTACAGCATTGGCAGTACTAAAATGCTTAGTTTCCGTAATTAATTCCTTTTGCTTTGTAATTTGAAAATCTCCACTTAAGACAGTGTTCACCTTAATCATGTTCTCTTTCTTTAAACGTAGAATTAAAAATGTTTTAAAGAAAGAGAACATGATTAAGGTAAACTGAAGCTATCCGTCAGAAATTGCTGCGCATCAGTGTGTTTTAAATTTGTAATTACACCACTTCTTACCCTACTGTTAAAGGCTGACCTTACATCTTCCCATTGTACACGGTGTTTCGCAGTTTTCTTGGTGATGACATTACCACCTCCTTGCTTTATGTTTGACTTCAAGCGATGCTTAAAGCCTTTCACTTCTCCAAGACAGGCAGTTAGATGGGCTTTTTCATAAACCGTCCGGGACTTCTTTAGGGCAATGCTTATTCTTCGACTAGCGTTGGCACAGTCCTTCAAGATTTTTGATATTTTTGTAGCTTGATTAACACTTTCTAATTGGCATTTTATTGCAAAACTCATCTTCAGATCGATTTGATGTAATAACACTACAGAGAGTTCGGATTTTTCCAACTAGCAATTTAGTTAACAAATGCAAGTTTTTAAATGCTTATGGTAATTAACGATTAACAGATTTTTTAATAAACACTACACTTTGTTTAAAATTCACTAAACGCAAACTAGCACAGGAAGAATCGTTCTTTAACTCGCACGTTTAGCTATAGACTGACAGAAAAACGACTTGCAGGAGCTTTTGTAAATGGGATGCCCCTTTTTTAGGCACAGTGTTGCCAATGTTTTTACATGGTTTATAAAAGCTATTTTGTTAGAACCCGGTCAAAGTGTTGACAGGACATTTTAATAAATAATTAAATAATTTCCCGCTTTCAGTATTTTCGATACGGATTATTAGAACCAGTGTCTATAGAAGTAAACTGAAAACTTTTTAAAGAAATTGAAACTCTTCAGTCACCTTTTTTAATATAATAAAATTGTTGAATTTAATTACATTAATTTTATTAAAATTAAATTATATATTCTTACAAATTAGTTTTTTTTTGTTTTGTAATGTTCTATTAAGGCCAGCTGAAGAATTATTTTATAACTAGCTCTGTGGTGAAAAGAATCCTAAATAAGGAAGCATGGGGTAGCCAAAGAGGAAAGAAAGAGAAAGAAAGACGGAAAAGGCAGAAATAAGCTTGATTTAAATTAACCAAATAGCTAACAGACAGAGAACTAGAAGTAAAACGAATTAAAAACTGAAATCAAAATGAGATAAGCATACTATAAAAAGAAATGCTTTAAAGCGCTCTAGTTATAGATGTTTATTATCGTAAAACTAAGTATTCAAAATAAAATCAGACCTTATGCCTAGTTTGCCAACCATGTTCTTCCTTAACTCGAATGGCGAACAGACACGTGAAAACCAGCAATTTTACCCTTTTTTTTCAGGTTTTAACAAGTTAAGAAAGGCAGATGTTTTCCTGGGCTTTACCTACTTTATGTAATATTTAACATAAAGTTTTTAGAGTTTTGATCACAAGTTATTATAAAAAGAATTACTATGATTAAATATTAAATATCTACGTATTACATTTTTATTTGTTGAGTTTTTGTACATAGGTATAACAGAAAACTATCACAAAGCTTATTTATTTAAATTATCTCATGTTATAACCCTTGCGGGTGTTTACAGCGACCTGTAGAACTGTACATATTTTTCTTAGAATCGCAGACTTCTAACTACTTATATTCTATATTTTCTGGTTCTAATCACACAGAAAAATTGTATCCCTATGTGCTTGTGAGCTTAAAGAAATCAAGTTATGCGTACATTTTCTAATAGTATTTATCCCAAGTAGGCATCAGGTAAGTGCGCGACTAACGTAATGGGTCATTTTTATACCTAGGTTAACCCAATTCTTACAGGACAGACAGCATGTGCCGCCATTTCACCTTTGTGTACACACAAGTTCCCACTTTTCATTAAAATAACTACATTTAATTCACATTTTTATTTTTCTTCAATATTACATATTATGTACTCGTTTTAGTCAAAGTCAATATTTAATTTTAATAATGTTTTACCATTGTTTCTTTTTTAGCGATTACAAATAGTACTAATTGTTCATAGTATTGTAAGTTTTATATTAATCCATCCACACGTGCCCATGTCAAATTCAGATAAGCCGAATCTTGGGGAATTACCAGAAGCTAATATTAATATTTAGTATTAAGATTTCAAAAACAAAATACAAATTTGTATTTTGTTTTAGAGATTTAGTAATAAAAGCAAGTATTTCATAAATATAACCGGTCTCTATTTTTCTCTCTGTTCATAATTTTTGCATGTAGTACCATTTTTCGAATATGCTCCGCAACGCTCCTTATACACACACTCTATTAAGTGGATTATTTAGATACCACCTGTGCGCGAATAGGCACAAAAAGACAGATACCTGACACCTTTTTATTACATCAGCTTAGTCATTGTCTCTTCTCTCCCGCAGTTTAGATGATTTTAGCATTTATTGCTTTGCTCTGGCAATGCGTTGGTACTTTCCTGAAAAAGTACTGCGTATTGACTTTGCAATTTTTAATTATTTAATAATTTCGTCCTTAAATTATCGAAAACGCTTATAATGATAAAACAGTGTTTTATATTAATGCCTGGCATTCGTGAACCCTTTCTGTCTGTTCAATACAGTGACCATTTCTGTTATGCCTATACTGTGGCCTTTCCTATCTTCTTAATAAAGTAATACATACGATTTTGGCGTTCTTGTCTTCTTCTCTCCCGCAGTCTAGGTGATTTTTGTCTTGCTCTGACAATGCGTTGGTACTCTCCTGGAAAAGTACTGCGTATTCACTTTGTAACTTTTAAATATTTAATACTTTCAACCTTAAATATTCAAAAAAAGCTTATATTGGTCAAACAGGGTTTTATATTAATGCCTGGCATTTGTAAACCCTTTCTGTCTGGTCAATACTGTGACCATTTCTGTTATGCCAATACTGTGGCCTTTCCTATCTTCTTAATAAAGTAATACATACAGTTTTGGCGTTTTTGTCTTCTTCTCTCCCGCAGTCTAGGTGATTTTTGTCTTGCTCTGGCAATGCATTTGTACTCTCCTGTAAAAGTAATTTCCTTTGCATTTTTTTTTGTTTAGAGACCGTCTTGTTTGGCTTTAAAACAGGCAAATTTTTGAACAATTAGTACTATTTGTAATCGCTAAAAAAGAAACATAAGAAGAAGCAATGGTAAAACATTATTATAATTAAATATTGACTTTGACTAAAACGAGTACATAATATGTAATATTGAAGAAAAATAAAAATGTGAATTAAATGTAGTTATTTTAATGAAAAGTGGGAACTTGTGTGTACACAAAGGTGAAATGGCGGCACATGCTGTCTGTCCTGTAAGAATTGGGTTACCCTAGGTATAAAAATGACCCATTACGTTAGTCGCGCACTTACCTGATGCCTACTTGGGATAAATACTAGTAGAAAATGTACGCATAACTTGATTTCTTTAAGCTCACAAGCACATAGGGATACAATTTTTCTGTGTGATTAGAACCAGAAAATATAGAATATAAGTAGTTAGAAGTCTGCGATTCGAAGAAAAATATGTACAGTCCTACAGGTCGCTGTAAACACCCGCAAGGGTTATGAGATAATTTAAATAAATAGGCTCTGTTATACCTATGTAAAAAAACTCAACAAATAAAAAATATAAGTACATGCAATCTATAAAAATGTAATACGTAGATATTTAATATTTAATCTTAGTAATTCTTTTTATAATAACTTGTGATCAAAACCCTAAAAACTTTATGTTAAATATTACATAAAGTAGGTAAAGCTCAGGAAAACATCTGCCTTTCTTAACTTGTTAAAACCTGAAAAAAAAAGGGTAAAATTGCTGGTTTTCACGTGTCTGTTCGTCATTCGAGTTAAGGAAGAACATGGTTGGCAAACTAGGCATAAGGTCTGATTTTATTTTGAATACTTAGTTTTACGATAATAAACATCTATAACTAGAGCGCTTTAAAGCATTTCTGTTTATAGTATGCTTATCTCATTTTGATTTCAGTTTTTAATTCGTTTAACTTCTAGTTCTCTGTCTGTTAGCTATTTGGTTAATTTAAATCAAGCTTATTTCTGCCTTTTCCGTCTTTCTTGCCCTTTCTTTCCTCTTTGGCTACCCCATGCTTCCTTATTTAGGATTCTTTTCACCACAGAGCTAGTTATAAAATAATTTTTCAGCTGGCATTAATAGAACATTACAAAATAAAAAAAAACTAATTTGTAAGAATATTTAATTTAATTTTAATAAAATTAATGTAATTAAATTCAACATTTATATTATATTAAAAAAAGTGACTGAAGAGTTTCAATTTCTTTAAAAAGTTTTCAGTTTACTTCTATAGACACTGGTTCTAATAATCCGTATTAATAATTAATTAATTAATAATTATTACTGAAAGCGGGAAATTATTTAATTATTTATTAAAATGTCCTGTAAAAACTTTGACCGGGTTCTAACAAAATAGCTTTTATAAACCATGTAAAAACATTGGCAACACTGTGCCTAAAAAAAGGGGCATCCCATTTACAAAAGCTCCTGCAAGTCGTTTTTCTGTCAGTCTATAGCTAAACGTGCGAGTTAAAGAACGATTCTTCCTGTGCTAGTTTGCGTTTAGTGAATTTTAAACAAAGTGTAGTGTTTATTAAAAAATCTGTTAATCTTTAATTACCATAAGCATTTAAAAACTTGCATTTGTTAACTAAATTGCTAGTTGGAAAAATCCGAAGTCTCTGTAGTGTTATTACATCAAATCGATCTGAAGATGAGTTTTGCAAGTAAATTAGTCCATGAAATAAAATGCCAATTAGAAAGTGTTAATCAAGCTACAAAAATATCAAAAATCTTGAAGGACTGTGCCAACGCTAGTCGAAGAATAAGCATTGCCCTAAAGAAGTCCCGGACGGTTTATGAAAAAGCCCATCTAACTGCCTGTCTTGGAGAAGTGAAAGGCTTTAAGCATCGCTTGAAGTCAAACATAAAGCAAGGAGGTGGTAATGTTATCACCAAGAAAACTGCGAAACACCGTGTACAATGGGAAGATGTAAGGTCAGCCTTTAACAGTAGGGTATGAAGTGGTGTAATTACAAATTTAAAACACACTGATGCGCAGCAATTTCTGACGGATAGCTTCAGTTTACCTTAATCATGTTCTCTTTCTTTAAAACATTTTTAATTCTACGTTTAAAGAAAGAGAACATGATTAAGGTAAACACTGTCTTAAATGGAGATTTTCAAATTACAAAGCAAAAGGAATTAATTACGGAAACTAAGCATTTTAGTACTGCCAATGCTGTAATTGACAATAATACCAATTTGAAAAACTGGTTTGATAAGAATGTTAAGGATCTGCTTTTAACAAATTTGGAAGAATTTCAGCAAAATCAATCTGGATGGTCTCTTATAAAAATAAACAATCTTATTATCGCTATGAACAGATTTTACCCGCTTCGCGCAGGTTATCATTTAAAAATGCCTAAATTTATTTTAAATAAAAAAGCATGTGTAACTGTACAAAATACCGATGATTTGTGCTTTGGCTGGACGATTATGTCAGCAATGTTTCCTGTTGAAAACAACTCAAATAGAGTCTCATCCTATCCGCATCCTCTAGAAGTTTTAAATTTAAAAGGAATAAAGTTTCCAATGACTTTAAACCAAGTTGCTCGCTTTGAAAAGCAAAATAGTATATCTATTAATAAATATCGCCTGCAAAAACATAATGAAAACAGTTTTAAAGTACTGCCTGCTTATATTAGCGGGGAAAAGTACGAAAAACATGTTAATTTGTTATTAGTACAAAATAACTATTATTTAGAGAATGAAGAGATAAAAGATCTTTCTGCACCAACTTACCACTTTGTATGGATAAAAAATCTTTCAAGGCTCGTGAGTAGACAACTTAGTAAATTCTCAAAAGTTAAATACATTTGCGACAGATGCCTGCATTATTTTTATTCGAAGGATGGACTCGACCAACATATAAAAGACTGCCAAATTATTGGTAGTATCGTGGTTCCGAAATTACCAAATAATGAGAACAACATTGTAGAATTTAAAAACTTTAAAAATAAACAATTTGCATCCTTTATTATTTATTGCGACATCGAATGCTTACTGATGCCTATGGTAAAAAATAGTAGTAAAAGAACTCAAAAATATCAACAGCATGTGCCTTGTTCAGTGGGGTACTACGTAAAATGTGCTTATGATGATTCCCTTTCATTTTATCGATCGTACACGGGGCCTGACTGTATGGAATGGTCTAGTAAACAATTACTGGAGTTCGCTGAAAACTTAGAAACTGTATTTCTCTGTGACTTGCCCATGGAACGTTTAAGTATGAAACAAAAACTTAACTTTAATAAAGCTAAAAAATGTCATATTTGTGAACAGAATTTTTCAGTTGGTGACAAGAAAATACGCGACCACTGTCACCTTACTTCAGAGTACCGTCGCCCTGCGCATGAAAGTTGTAATCTAAATTTTCAGGATAGTCATACTGTCCCTGTAGTATTTCACAACCTTAGCTCTTATGATGGACATTTGATAATTGAAAACATCGCCAATTTGGATGGCTCAATAAATTTGCTGCCAGTTAACAAAGAAAAATATATAGCATTTTCCAAAAAAATTAACGAAAATTTTATTGAATTTAGATTTATCGATTCTTTTCGCTTTTACTGACAGTTTAGTTTATAACATCCAAAATCATGACATTTATGATTCAATACGGCGGGACTGCCACAAGTATCTGGACACCTCGGATTATGCTGAAGACAACATACATAACATTCCGAGGGTAAATAAAAAGGTTCTAGAATGATGAAAGAATGGGGAAATAATGACGCATTTTATTGGCCTTCGAGCTAAAATGTACGCTACAAAAGTAGCGGATACTAAAAGTAAAGCTGCAAGAGTGACTAAGAAAGCCAATGGTGTAAAGCAAAATGTTGTAAAAACAAAAATATCATTTGAGGACTATGTTGACTGCCTAAATACTTTTCAAGAAAAAATAGTTACGCAAAATCTAATAAGATCCGAAAAGCACCGCCTATACTCTGTAAAACAGACGAAAATCGGACTGAGTCCCCTGGATGACAAACGGTCTATTTCAAAAGAGTCTTATGAAACGTTGCCGTGGGGGCACTATAGTATTAAGTGAAAATATAGTTTTAATTTAAGCTTAGTAATGTGTTGTTTGCTTACATAGTGTTTGTTTATGTATCTTATCTTAGTTCTAAACCTGAATTTAATCTTTGTTTTGCCTAAGAATAAAAATGATATTTATATATTATTATATAAAATATGTAGTGATATCATATGCGTAGGGTAACACCTAGTATTTTAATGTAAACATTAATATATATACACTTCCATAGTATAAATAATAATTATTCGATCATGCGTGTAGGTATAGCTATAGCTATAGCAACTAAAATTAGTAATAATGATTTACTGTAGTGATATTGCATACTTTTTACAATAAATAAATGAAAAGTAATCTTGTGCTATTATTATTTACCTTGATTTAGTAGTGCCTAAAATTGAAAAACAGAAACAATATAAAACTCATAAAGAGTAATAAAATATTTTCTGAAAAACAAAACTATTTATTGGGTGTTAAAATTGCATGACTAAACCATAGTCATCAAAGTATTATGATCAGATTTAACTAGTCCACTGTTTCAGTTAAATACATTTCTGTAACAAGATGTCAGAGCAGCTTAATAATTATTGTACAGATTGTGAAAATTCACGGGCTCCTTGAGAATTAAAAACCTTTAAAGTGTTAGAATGGACAGTAAAAGATAACTCATATACAAATTACTGAATAGCTGAATATTCTGTGACATATTCAAAAAATGACCACCTTTTCGTCTTATGGGGATTTACATGGAAAACGTGATCCAAAACCTATATATACTAACTACTAGTATGACAGAAAAATTTGTTCGAAGTCCTCCGTAGATGTTGTCGTCCCAAGAGTTGAAATAATACTAATATTTTCAGAGCCACACGTCTGATCTGCCATTTTGTAACATCCCCCGAATTCCTTTAGGGATTTTACAAAATGACAATCAAACCTAAGCAAGCTTATCTGTCTTCCTATAAAATCTCCCGAATTCAAAAAGAGATTTGACAGGATGACAGAAAAATTTGCTCTTGTTTCTCAAGACAGAAACTACGAATCTCTATATTCCTTTTCATCGTCTCTTCGAAGTCAATGTTGGCAATGCTAGTATGGCTGGTCCTCCGTTGATGTTGTCGTCCCAAGCGTTGAAATAATACTGATGTTCAATTATTACTCGCGGCTACAGACTAAAATGCACTCTGGCTTCTTCGATTTCGCGGGTTAATTTGAACGTATATTTTTAAAATTCGTAGTAGTTCGGGGCCTAAGAGGGAAATTTTGGGGTTTGTCTGTATTTTTCCGTAGCGTAATAAAATTTGGCACAGAGGAAGTACACCTAAAGATGCCATTTTAGAAGAGGTGCTCCGATGGAACCCAGTGCAGGGCCCAGATACAGGGGCGTACTTGAGGTGGGCAAGAAAAAATTTATAAATTAAATATGAAACTCATTTCGCGTACAGTTTTTTGTTTGTTTCATCTTATAGCTTGTAAATCCAAAAAATTTACAAAAAGTAAAGTTTTGAAAACGGGTTTTTTCAGGGGAGGGAGCAAAAGGAACGAGGACAGATATAAATTAAATCAAAACGTCAAACTGTTCACATGATATATCAAAAACTGACACCTGAAATGTACCTGTTCTGAGATCTACGTGAGAGAATATTAAAAACACCTAATCAAACCAATCTTAATAAAATTTGATAAATTAAGTAAAAATGAAGTTTCTGGAATTTTTGAATTATAATGTACAGGGTGTTAAGACTTAAGTCGCCACTATTACTTACTTCGTTAATATTAGAGCTACAGGGTCGGTTAAATAGACAAAGTTGTGGTATTTTTTTTCTCTGATTACGATGGTGATGAACGAAAAGAAAATCAAATGACGAGTAGGTGAGTTATGTTAAAAAAACCACATTTTTTAAAATGGGACACCCGGTATTCAGTTCAGCCAATAATATAATACTACAGTGTTGTACTATATTCGTACCAAGTATCATTACGGTACCCAAAAATGCAGACAAAAGTTGGTTAGGCTCCGAACTATAGGAATCCAGGCTAAATCTTTTTGAGGTTTAGGATTTGTGGAAAATTTGGTACTATATAATTAAATCACATTTATAATGAAGATTCGATATAAAACAAAAATAAACAAAATGTGAAATGTTTAAGCTATTAGCTGAACTCAAAAAAAGATTTTGGGAAACACAAAAATAACAAGTGGGCAGATGCAAAAATAAATTATTCTTCTAGGTATTTACTCTATTAGGTTTTTATTATTTTTAGGGATTAAGAATGTAACAATTGATTTGCTATTACAATTGTCTCTTCTGGCTTAGGCTCAACTCCAGATTAAATTACCTTTCGTTTGATACCACACAAGCCATGTTTTAAATTAAACTCTATTTTTTTACCTAAAATTTATTTTGTTTAACTCCAGACTCAATTACCTTTCGTTTGATATCACACATGCCATATTTTCATTTAAACTCTAATTTTTGAAGTCTACCCCCACCCTTTTATTTGACTTGTGTTTGGTGGATTTTGTTCATTTTCAAACGGGACCATCTCGACCCAAGACCCAGCCTAGGTACCAAATTTCATTTAAATCGGGCAAGCAGTTTTTGAGTTATGCGCGTTGGTCCTTACAGACAGACAGACGGACAGACAAACGGCGCAACAAAAAAGTTTCAAAATCATCTGAAACGCAAAGATATATAAAAAATTTTGACATCGGAGCAACTTTTTTTTTCTCGAAAAAATTAGGATCACCATAGCTCACACTACTATAGTATGGTATATGTGTGATAATAATAAATAATAAAAAGCATCAGGGTCAAAAATTTACCTGGATGAAATTTTTTTAAATGAGCTCTTAAATTAGATTTGGAAGAAAAACTGATCTCTTGAGTGCACTCGGTACATTCCATATTTTTAGGTCGATGTATTAGCTCACACATATACTATACTATAGTAGTGTGAGCTATGGTGATCCTAATTTTTTCGAGGAAAAAAAAAGTTGCTCCGATTTAAAAAAATTTTATATATCTTTGCGTTTCAGATGATTTTGAAACTTTTTTGTTGCGCCGTCTGTCTGTCTGTCTGTCTATCTGTCTGTCTGTCTGTCTGTCTGTATGTCTGTCTGTATGTCTGTATGTCTGTCTGTCTGTCTGTCTGTCTGTCTGTCTGTATGTCTGTCTGTAACGACCAACGCGCATAACTCAAAAACCGCTTGGCCGATTTTAATGAAATTTGGTACCTAGGCTGTGTCTTGGGTCGAGATAGTCCCATTTAAAAATGAACAAAATCCACCGAATACAAACTAAATTAAAGGGTGGGGGTAGATTTCAAAAATTAGAGTTTATGTGAAAATATGGCGTGTGTGATATCAAACGAAAGGTAATTAAGTCTAGAGTTAAAAAAAAATAATTTTAATTTATTTAAAAAAAGGGTGGGGGTATATTTCAAAAATTAGAGTTAAAGTGAAAATATGGCGTGTGATATCAAACGAAATGTAATTGAGTCCGGAGTTTAACAAAATACATTTTAGTATTTTTTTTAAGGGTGGGGGTAGATTTAAAAAATTTGAGATTAAGTCAAAACATGGCTTGTGTGGTATCAAACAAAAGATAATTTAGTCTGGAGTTGAATAAACTATATTTCAGTTTTTAGTTATATTAGCTCACACGTACACCATAACTATAGTAACCAGTGTGAGCTTAGGAGCCCATATATTGGCAGAGTATTTTTATATGAATTGAAACAATAACACAAAATAAATTTGACCGAACTAACTACACGTCAAATATAAAACACGGACTAATTTTTAAAACTGGAAGGGACTTCAAACTTTAAACAGTCCCAGGCTATTTGAACAAAAACAAAACAATTAAAACATAACCTCGAAATCGAAGGAGCCAGTGTGCATTTTAGTCTGTAGCCGCGAGTGTACGGACATATTTACGTTGATTGAAAAGACCAATCAGATTACACCATATTTCTTCTCGACATCGATGCCAATCGGTTCTGGTGCTTCTGCTTCTCTTGTGAAAATCATACTGATATTTGTTTTGCCCATTAACTCCAATCCCTAATATTTTCGAGCCAAAACTTAAATCTGCCATTATATAACGTCCCCCGAATTCTAATAAGGACATTACAAAATGACAGAAAGGGCTTAAAAGTTTCTCTTCGAAGTCGATGTTGGTAACGCTGATGTGACTGGTCCTCCGTTGATGTTGTCGTCCCAAGCGTCGAAATAATACTGATGCTCAATTATCCGGTACGTACATATTTACGTTGATTGAAAAGACCTCGACATCGATGCTAGTCGGTTCTGGCAGTGGCGGATCCAGGCACTAGGGGCACTTGCACCCCCCCCCCCCCGATAATTTTTTGAATATACAAAAAATGAGTAAAAAGCATGAACTAATAAAATAGACAACCAATCCAAAATGGCCCCATTTACCGATTTCTCATACCAGATGGCCATACACGACGGTGTAAATATTTATTGAGAATTGCCTCCTCCGAAAGAGTCAAATCAAATCAAATCAAATCAAAATTAGCTTTATTAGTCAGAATACAATAGTATACATTGACAAAGCCTTGCTTATCTAAAGTACAAATATTCAACTAAAAGCTTTAAAACTATGGAGATACATTAATCCCTATCAAAATAACAATAATAGAAAAACTAAATAAAGTTTAAAAATAAATTTAACTAACATTTGATGTACCTACTTTTAATTGCTAACGCCATAATTTTATTTAAGTTAAAATACAAAAAATTGGCTTTATTAGTCAGTTTACCAAAGTAGACATTGACAAAAGCCTCATTTATCCAATTATAGTCTATTGAACACTAAATAATTATTATTGATTTAAAATTATTTAAATAAAAAAAAGTCAAACAGTCAAACTTAAAACTATATAAAAATCGGTTAAAATAAGAAAAATCTAAAATTTGATTAAAACATAACGACGCCAAAATTTAAATTCAATGAAAATTATTGATTTAAAATTATTTAAATAAAAAAAGTAAGTCAAACTTAAAACTATAGATAAAAATTGGTAAACACAATAAAAAGCTAAAACTTGAATAAAACAAAACGACGTCAAAATTTACATTCAATAAAATCAAAACCCCACGATCTGTGTCAGATTTTGTCAGATAAACCTAAATATAAAAATAAATAGTTTCAGTCAGCAAAGTATTCTTCCAAAGTATAGTAAGCTTTGCTCGCTAAAAAATCTTTTGTTTTTCTTCTAAATTTCCCTAGATTTGTTATTTCTCGAAACTCAACTGGCAAATGATTAAAAAGCTTTTTTCCATTGTAAATAAATGAGTTTTTAACCAAAGTTGAGCGAGGTATAGGAAGATTAAGAGTAAAAGTATTACGAGTGTTATACTGTCTAGGTAATGATAATTCATGACGATACTTTTTAAACATTAAACATACAGTTTCTAAAATAAAAATACAACACAAAGTTAAAATTCTATGCCTCAAAAAAAGAGGCCTGCAAGAAACGCGCTTTTTGACTCCACACAAATTCCTTATTGCCCTTTTTTGGAGGACAAAAACTGAATTTATTAAAAACTGCGAACAGGATCCCCAAAAGCAAATGCCATATCGAAGATGCGATTCTACCAACGAGTGATAAACATTTTTGGCAACATCCAAGCCAAGGTTATCACCAATCACTCTCACAGCATAGCAGTTTGAAGCAATTTTACTTTGAAGGTTTGCAATATGCTTATCGAACTTTAGACATCGATCGATTGTTAGACCTAAAAATCTGTTTATTTCTGGATTTGATAAAACTTCATTTTCTAGTGTGATATCACCTATATCACATTTAAAATTTAAAATGTGTGTTTTTGATATATTAAAGGACAGAAAGTTTGCGTCACACCATTGTTTTATTTTACAAATATCGTTCTGAACATCAATATTTAGTCTGTCTATATCAGTATTGTGCCAAAGAACTGTGTTATCGTCACAAAAAGCTGTTATTTTGCCCGTAATGTCAATGTTTGGTAGGTCATTAACAAAAACCAAAAATAATAATGGGCCCAAAATTGAACCCCGAGGAACACCTGTATCAACTTCTTGTTCAATTGAAGTTTCTTCGTTAAAAAAAACTGATTGAAGTCTCCCAGACAAATATGAGCGAAACCAATCTAAAGCTATGCCTCTGACTCCATATTTTTGCAGTTTTTGCAGCAATATTCTGTGATTCACACAATTAAAGGCTTTCGATAGATCACAAAATATAGCAGCAGCCTTCTCACCAGAGTTAAGCTTAACATAAAGGTCTTCCAAAAAGCCAAAAATAGCGTCGTCGGTACTTTTTGCAGCCTGAAAGCCGAATTGGTGACTATTTAACAGATTATTTTTAGTTAAAAAAGCTGTTAAGCGAATTTGTACCAGTTTCTCGACTATTTTAGCTAATGTAGGCAATAAGGCAATCGGTCGAAAATTTGATGGGTTATGTTGGTCTCCCCCCTTAAACAATGGAACCACAACTGCTTTTTTGAGTGTTTCTGAAAATTTACCGGGAAAAAGATAAATTAATTGCTTTAGCCAAATTTTCAAGTGCAACGTCCGGCAATGCTTCAAAAATTTTTATTGACATTTTATCCCACCCTGACGCTTTTTTGTTTTTTAATTTTTTAAATATGGTTTTAATTTCCTCAATATAAGTTGGGGCCAAGAAAAAACTATCCTGCACATGGACATTTGTTAGATAGCTCAAAGGGTCGATACTTGGTGCTATTTTACTTGGGAGACTTTGCGCTATATTACAGTAAAATGAATTTAAATCATCAGCTTTAAGACTGCTAGTAAACGATACTGAGTTTTTACCTTTGAGCTTGTTAACTATCTTCCACGATTCTTTGTTTTTATTTGAAGCATTGTCGATTTTCTTTTGATAATAAAGTCTTTTTGCGTCCCTAGTTGTCCTTCTATAAATACCTCGGTAGTTTTTATAATATCTAAGAAAACCTTCATTCTCCCCAGCAAATTTTTTTATATAGTGTAATGATCGCATATTTTCACTAGATGTTTTTAGACCATTTGTGACTCATGGCTTTTTGTTTTTTTGCTTAATATTTTTAATTGGAAAGCAAAGTTCAAACTTTTTTTGAATTAAAAGATGGAAGTGGCAAAGTGCGTCCTGGCTTTCCAATACCTGCTGCCAGCCCGTCTGGTTACATAATAGATTAAATTTACGAAAGCTCTTTTTTGTAAGCATTCTCCCTCGTCGAGTTTTCTTTTTAATCGCCGAATTTATTGGAAAGGAGCAAAATACAGCCTCGTGATCTGACATACCAGCGCTCATCACTGTACACTCAACTTGACTATCATTAAACGAGGAAAAAGTATAATCAATCCTTGTGGGTTTTTTAACATGCATATGCAAGCCATTTGAGTCAAATAGATTTGTAAGAAACTGAACATGCGGAGAGCCTTCCTCTAAAAAATTTATATTAAAATCGCCAGTGACAATAATGGAAGCATTAGAAGATAAGCCTGATAAAACCGTTTCCAGTCTCTGCAAAAAACAATGTACATTCGCTCTTGGGGACCTGTAGAAACCTAGTATATACAAATTTAAAACAGGACAATGTATAATTGAAAACTCAAAAATTCTCTCTTCCAAGAGATTATTAAATCTTGTTATTTCAATAAAATTAAAAGCATCTAAAAACTGTTTTTGTATCAAAATAAGTGTTCCTCCATGAGCATCACTTTCTCGAGAGAATCGTGATACAATTGTATAGCCCTCAATATAAATCGGTTCATAAAACTCCAACCAATGTTCCACCAGTATCACCACTTTAGGAAAAGCTAAGCTATCTAAAAATAAAACTAATTCATCAGTTTTAGATCTTATAGAACGAATGTTAAAAAACACTAGGTTAAGTCTGTTTCTGTTTCCTCTTTGACTAAAAAATTATTATTTTTTTGTTGCCTTTCTTCTAGAACATTTACTGTTTGCCCATTTGACAAGGTTTTTTCCACAAATTCATGATCTTGAAAAATGCGATCTTCTATTGAAATGGTTTCTACTGGCTCACAAGTTAAGTTCAAGATGTCTTCTGTAAATTCCTGATTTTGAAAAATGCAATTTTCTACTAAAAGGTTTTCTACTATTTCGCAAGATGAAATTGAATTTGTGGTTTTCCCAATGTACAAATTTTCGATTAATGAAATTTTATTTGGTTCAGAGACCATGAGGGACCCATAATTGCTTGTATCGTCAACTGTTTCTATATGTATTAAGTTTTTATAAAAAGAGGTAGATGAATTTAAAATTTGTTCTATTCGTTTAGAGATACTTAAATTACTTATCTTTTGTCTATTTTTATTAATATTTATGAATAAAATCTTATTTTTAGAGAATCTGTTAAACTTATCTACCAATTTTCCAAGCATTATATTACAATATTCCAACCTACTTCTAATTAAACTGTTATAAGATCTTTGACAAGGAGTCGATAAAAATATTAAATTAATATGCAAACAATGTTTTAAATTTTGAAAAGCGCTCGAGAAGTTAAAATGTTTACCTTGCAAAGAATTATTGAAGCCAGCCATAACAATTATATAGTCATTTGCCGTCAACCGTTTTGCCAATAGATGAATATCTTCCACCACCGACTCAAACATCGCATAAGGTTTAATTATAGACTCTATCTGAAAATCTGTAGAGCCAAAATTTTTTTGAAGACTATCAGCCAAACCCCGCCCAGTTTGGTCGCAAATAAATAATATTTTGTTTTTATATTTCTTAACATTGGTTATCTTATTTATTTCTTTGTTATTTTATATTTGTTCATAAGAACACACATTAGAGGGTAGATGATTAACTGGGTTCTTATTGATATTTTCTTTTGAAATTTGATAATTTATGTCAGGTTTTGGAACTTCTTCAGATCTTAAATCTGTCTCTATAGAAATGTCGGAAAATTCATCAAAAATAGTCGGCGGTGTTGCCATACCAAAGGCAATTATACCGATCTACTTTACAATCGTCCTACTAACTTTCCCCCGCTTATAGATTCCTTTTTCAAGACGTGGACATTTACTGACTTCGCGTAAACAACCCGGAGCGCTTGGCAATTCTTTCGCTCTTTTAAATGAGGTGCATTAAAGAGAGAGAGCCTCTCGGGCGCGCGGCCCCGTGGGTTTGCTCGAACTCTATTATGAATGAGGTATTTAGAATTTGGTAGGTATATTTAATCAAATATTATTCCTTTTCGAGCGACTGCTGATTTATTATATGCTTAGGCCAGAAACTAGTTAAATTCTACTTAGTGCAGGCGCTGTAGGTAGTTGAGTATGCAAAATAAGAGGAGCGCACTTTGACAGTGGGTCAAGGATCTGGATGTTGCTAAGCCAGGTTTTGGTCCAATTTTTTTTATCCACCCTCCTCTTATAGTCGTGTTCGAATTTCTGAAAATGTAACTATGTTGATGCCCTAAAGCCGCAATGACAGAGAAATGAATCAAAACCTAAGCCAAAAATAAAATTATATTAGTTTTTAAATTTTAGCTGCAAAAACCTCCATACCTTCTTCTTCTAGCTTCTTAGTGAAAAATATGTTATTGTCTTTATTGTAGACAATAAAATTTCCTTTTCAACGATATAGAAGTCAGTGCGGTACGAACAAAGACAAATTCTCCAGCGGCGTCCGTTTATTGAGGTAATAAAAAAATTAAAAAAATAATTATTAAAAATTGTGTCCTATAGGCGGTTGTAGAGAATAACATTTCCTTTTAAACGATGTGTAACAGGGCAGCATTAGTTTTATTTATAACAATTTAGGGCCCTCCGTAAATTACATCAATTGAAAAATCACTTACCAATTGTTTTACAAGTTTTATCCAATTTTCTCTTTTTAGGAAAAAACTTATTCCACACTTTGTTGTAGAAAATGAAATTCCCTTTTTAATAGTATATAAGTTAGAGCAATCAGATTAACAGCAAACTCTCCAGCGGCGTCCGTTTTTTGAAAAAATGTGAAAAAAATTAAAAAACCACATGTTTGTGACAAGTTCTGCCCGATTATCTTAAAAACCAAGCCCTCTATCAAAAATTGTGCCCTATAGTCGATTATAGACAATAAAAATTCCTTTTAAACGCCGTACCACAAGGTAAGGTTTATCTTCACAATAAAACTTCACAGACGTCCGTAATTAAAACCAATTTTTACAAATCACCAAACAAATTAATTTTGTTACAGGTTTTAGCCAAGTTTCTTAGCAACTACGCTCAATAAAAAAAAGTGTTCTAAACTTTATTGTAGAAAATAAAATTATCTTCGTAAATGGGGGTCATTTACAAAATAAATAAATAAAAACATTTTTGTAACATGTTTCACCCGATTCTCCAAAAAATCAAGCTCTTTATCAAAAATGTCTCATACTTGATTGTAGAAAAAAAAATCCTTTTCAACGATGTATTACAAGGTAAGAAAAGTTTAATTTTTAAAAACTTTGGGGACGTCCGTAAATTAAATTAATGTTTAAAAATCACCAAACAAATTAATTTTGGTTCGATTTTTTTTAAGATTCTTAAAATTTGAATCAGTGGTGGTAGTAGGCCATCCCCCCTCACATATCTAACCGTACCTTCAAAATTATGGCGCAAGATGTAGAGAAAAGCTGAGTAGTAGGATCACCTTTGCTGCTAGCCGTACCTAGAATTTTTTTTTGGGGGGGAGTTTCATCTTTTTTTTTGTGGAGGAGGGATGAAAGGAAAGGTGGGGAGGTACAAGGGGTGCAAAGACTATCAATGCAGATGGCGGGTATAGTGTGGTGGCTCATTTGTTAATTTTTAAAAATTTATTTTATTTACAAACGCCTCTAAAGTTTTAAAAAGAAAATTAATCTTACCAAGTTATATATCATTTAAAAGGAAATTTTATTTTCTACAAATCCGCTGTCAAGCGTATTTCCTATAAAAAGCTTAGTTTTTTTGGAAAATCGGGTGAAACATGTGACAAAAATGCTTTTATTTTTTTTTGTTTTATATGACGAACGTCGCTGGAGAGTTTGTCATTAACCAAATCGCACTGACTTATATATCGGTAAAATGGGAATTTTATTTTCTTAAAAATTTAGAACATATTTTTTTCAATTGGACTTAGTTTTTAAGGAAATTGGATAAAACCTGTAAAAAAATTAATTTATTTGGTGATTTGTAAAAATTGATTTTATTTACGGACGCCTGTGAAGTTTTAATTTAAAGCTAAATCTTACTTTGTGACACAGCAGTAAAAAGAAAATGTTATTGTCTACAATCTACTATATAACATGATTTTTGACAGAAGGCTTAGTTTTTAAGATAATCGGGTAAAACATGTGAAAAACATGTGGTTTTTTAATTTTTTAAACATTTTCTCAACAAATGGACGCCGCTGGAAAGTTTGGTATTACTCTGCGCTAGCTTATAGATAGTTAAAAAGATAATTTTATTTTCTACAATAAAGTGTAAAATATTTTTTTCCAAAAAGCTTAGTTTAGTGATTTTTCAAAATTGATGTAATTTACGGACGACCCTAAATTGTTATAGATAAAAGTAATCTTATTTTATTATACATCGTTTTGAAGGAAATTTCATTGTCTACAATTGACTATAGGACACAATTTTTGATAGATAGCTTAGTTTTCAAGAAACTCGGTTAAATCATGTGATAAACATGTTTCTTTTTTTTTTCATATTTTTATATCACCTCAATTAACGGACGCCGCTGAAGACTTTGTCGTTAAAAAGCAAATTTTATTGTCTATAATAAAGGTAATTACATATTTTTCCCTAAGAAGCTTAGTTTTCAGAAAATTTGAAGAAAACCTCAAAATCTCAGGTTTTTGAGGGTCGGGGGGGTTTGTGCATCTAATATTTTACAAACTAATAAAATTTTATATTTAGGTTGGATTTTACACATTTTTGATTAATTTCTCTGTCATTGTGGCTTTAAGGCGTCAACTTAGTTAAATTTTCAGAAATTCGAACACGGCTATAAGAGAAGGAGGGATAAAAAAATTGGACCAAAACGTGGCTTGGAAACATCCAGATCGTTAATCTGCGACCTTTTGTCAGCTAGAATCCATTGTCAAACTGCGGTCGTCATATTTTGCATACTCAACTACCTACATCGCCTGCACTAACTCGTTTGTTTCGGCTTAGGCGTTTACGTTTTGGACATATAAATAATTGTCTATATATATATATATATATATATATATATATATATATATATATATATATATATATATATATATATATATATCGGGTGGGCCAAAAAAAACCGGACAATACAAGAATAAACGAGCATCTTTGAAGGGTGCAATTTAATTTCGACCGCCATCTTGGATTTTGATATGGCGGACCTAAAAAGATATTTAGATAAAATATAATATAATTCTCTGCCAAGTGCAGTTTGTCTCATTAAAATCGAGGATATAGTTCAAAAGTTATATTGAAAAAAAAAATTGTCCGGTTTTTTTTGGCGCACCCGGTATATATAGACTAATAATTTCTAAAATACAATAAATAGTCAAAAATATCTTTGATTTCCATAATATATGCCCAAGAAGAAAGGGGAAAAAAGACGTTGGATGGTTTTTAGATCGAGTGGTGCACTTTTTACACCGTAGCGACTACTTAAGTGTTTAATTAATAAAAAAATTTAATTGTCAGAAAACTGTCATCAGCATTAATGTAATTTGATCAAAATCTGATCAACTCGTGAGTGTCGAACACTATTTTACCTGAAACTTATGAAAATCGGGTTAGTGGTTTAGGAGCTATCGTGTGAAGGAGAGGCATACGCTCACAAACAGGCAGACATCACGACGATATTGGTAAGATAGGTCAAAATACACCCAAATAACAAACTTTCAGCGTTATCTCAAAAAAAATATTTTCGTCGAAAATAATACCTTCACTACCCATTGATGCGCGAGCTAGGAAGGTAAAGAAATATTTTCAGGGGACCCAAATTAAACCGCAAACCAAAAAATCGCTTTTCAATTTTGGCCAAATAGTTTAAAAAATGGTTTTGAATTTAAGCAGCCCAAAATCTTGGAATTTGCCCGACCACTATAAGACTTGGATATTTTTTATAAAAACTAAAAAATATTGAACTTTAGACGCTTTCTTGCTATCACCAAATATATTTTAAAAAATTACACTCTTTTAAAGCTGGTCTATAATAGTAAAATAAAGATTTTTGCAACCTAGTAAAATGTTGTTGGAAAAAAATCTTATAGCATGTACAGAAAGATTTTTTGAAATTGCCATATATTTGATAAAATTATGCGAATATGGTTTTTGAAGAGGGTGGGGGGAAATGACAGAAGGGGTTGATGGGTGGAAGCAGGGAGGACTGCAAAGTAGGAATTAGTAAAGTAAAGGATTGCAAAATGATAATTAATTATCCGCTTGCAAAATGATCTTTAGAATATTTTTAGAAAAGTGGTTTCGAGTTATTAGCAAAAAACCGTCAAAAAGCACGTTTAAGGGGGTGGGGGGAACACCTCCCTGCCAGTGTTGAGGGGGTGGTTTCCTTTCGTAAAATGTTCGAACGAGTCTTATGTTTATCCATAACAAGTGTGTTGCTTTTACCAGAAACGAGTATAATATAGTTTACATTAAAAGCGTCTAGAGCGACACAAACATTTGAGCGAACGTTTATTTGAGCATAGAGAACTAAATATAATGTAAGATACAAAAAAGCGCAAAGTAATTAAATTAAACTTTTGTTTGTTAATCATTTTAATAAGAAGTACTTCATATGCAATATTTTTTTCCTACCACTACACATGAAAATGATGGATTTCACACCATTTTACCATCCTCAGAAAACGTTAGATTTCACCTATGGACAAAAGTACTTTTCGCACAAAATTTACAAAAGGTCAAAAGAAATAATTAGTTAACAGCAAAATTTAAAATACTCATAAAAAAAAACAAAGATAAAATTTATTCAGCCAATAAGGTCTTGAATAAACCACTCTATACAATAACTGGCGATGAATGATAGACAGACAACTCGATAGAAAGTAACTTTCTTACACTCGCGTGTTGTTTCACTCGGCTAGCGCCTCGTTCACAACATTCACGGTCATGTGAAATTTGTCACTCTCTTTTTTGTCTCTTGTTATGTAATAGACTATTTTTTTTGTAACCTTACCATATGAATAATAAAGTTATTCATTTCTGACCTTACTAACTAGAAGCCACAAAAAGGGTCCACCTATTAAAAAAAAAATAATGAAACTGGGCCTCCTTTCAAGGGCCTCTCCAAATTATTTTTTGTTGTTTAGGGATAAAAACACAAGAGATAAAAGTGTCACTGTTTATCCCTGGGATCAAAAGTGATAAATCAGGGATAAAAAATTAAAATCAGGGATGAAAAGTGATAGGTTAGGAAAGACAAACCAAGTTAATAACAGACGTAAATATAAACTGCGCATTTAAAATATTTTAGACAAGTGATTCTTATTTGATTAAACAATCGTTTAACCCTATTTTTTATGCACCCACGCTTTTACCTTAGTCTGTTAAAAGTCACGTTTGTGTACTTAAAATTTTCTAGTTTTTTATACAGCTAATGATTTCAGTAAAACCGTTTAACTTAAAACTGTTTACCTATTTTTGAGTTTGATGTTTGGCTCCACTCCACTTACCTGTTCCAACTTAATTTCTAAAATCCTAAATTAAAATCAGCGACCTTATATATCCCAAAGTTTTAAATTTGATACAGATATCGGTTGACAAATGAATTTTGTTTTAAATTAGTTTAAAAATGGTATTGAGTGATCTTAAGCACCACAAAGTAGCAAGTTTGAGTCAAATCAATTAATAAATACTTATGAAAATTTTTGCAGCCGTCATGTTCATTTTTGTAAGTTTCAGTTTCCGTATTTAATACATACTGGTTGATAAATGGGAAACTCCGCCATTTGTTTTTTTTTAAGATTGATGAAAATAAATTGAGTAGGTGGATTTACTCCGACAATTCTCTCACTCATAAAAATGTCTAGACTAGAGTTTTTCCAAACGTTTTCCGAATTTTCCGAACATTTCACGAGTTTCTATGGAAATTTTTCGAGTTTTTTCCGAGTGTTTTCGAACAATTCCTGAGTTTTCCGAAAAAATTTTCAAAGTTTATTCCAATATTTCCGAGTTTTTGGGGTCAATTTTCAATTTCAATTTTAATCAATTCAATTCAATTTCAATATATTTATTTGCCACATTTTTTACATGGAAATGAGTTTTATACATCATAGCCTTAAGTAAGTAAATATATCATGAAATATACATTGCAATGGTTTCTTTGTACCTAGATAAATGTAATTAAGCCCATTTACCGGAATTCAACAAAGTTAAAAAATAACAAAAATAATAATATTGTGACAAACTTGATGGATTCAGGAAAAAGTTTTTTCTTGGTTTAGTGTTGTTTTTAGACTAAAAAAAGTTTAAAAAAATTAAATAAATAAAAGTAGAAATAAATAAAAGCAAAGTAGTTATACTACCACAATGAAAAAAAAAACAAATAATATATAAAAGTAAAAAAAAAAAGAAATATTCTTGAAGACCAGTTTCTAGTTAAGTATCTATTTATTTATTATAATTTTGGATAATTTTGAAGTAACCAAGTGCATATTTATTTTTTTAAATAATTTTTTTTGACATTGTGTTTGAGTTCAGATGGTAGCAAATTAAAGTGTTCTTTTCCAATATATGTATAGCAGCTTTGACCAATTGTTTTTTGTTTTCTTGGTAGTCTATTTTCCACAACAAATCTTGTGTCAGGAATATGTGGGATTTCTGGAAACAGTAGATTATTTTGACCTAGATAGAGAACAGAATATTTATAAAAGAGTTAGTTGTCTCAAACTGAGTAAGTTTGTGCCTTTGTACAAATTTTGAGTTTTTCTAAACATTACACAAATTTTCTTTGAGCATTTGCTGAGTTTTTCGAACATTTTCAGTTTTCCAAAAATTTTCCTAGTTTTTCTGAACACTTTCCCAGATTTCCGAAAATGTTCCTAGTTTTTCCGAGCATTTCCCGAGTTTTTTCGAATATTTCTAAAGTTTTTCTGAACTTTTCTCGAGTTTTTTAAACATTTTCCGTGTTTTTCCGAACATTTCCCCAGTTTTCCAAAAATTTTCCTAGTTTTTCTGAAGATTTACCGAGATTTCCGAAAATTTTCCTAGTTTTTCCGAGCATTTCCCGAGGTTTTTTTTTGAACATTTTTAAAGTTTTCTGAAAATTCTTTGAGTTTTTCCACATTTTCCGAGTTTTTCGAAAATTTCTTGAGTTTTTTTGAACTTTTACAAAGTTTTTCTAAACTTTTCTCGACTTTTTTAAACATTTTCTGTGTTTTTCCGAACATTTCCCCAGTTTTCCAAAAAGTTTCCTAGTTTTTCTGAACATTTTCCGAGATTTCCGAAAAGTTTCCTAGTTTTTCCGAGCATTTGCCGAGGTTTTTCGAATATTTTTAAAGTTTTCTGAAAATTGTCCGAGGTTTTTTGAAGCTTTTTCGAGTTTTTCGAAAATTTCTCGAGTTTTTTCGAACATTTGTAAAGTTTTTTTAAAACTTTTCTCGAGTTTTTTGAACATATCGCAAGTTTTATGAAAATGTATGTTTCCGAACATTTCCCAAACATTTTCCGGGGTTTTCCTGACATTTCCCATGTTATCCGAAAATTTCTTGAGTTTTTCCAAAAAATTCCTGAGTTGTCCGAAAATTTTTAGCAACAGGTTTAAGGACTGTACATGTGTTTCTGGCCTTGACTCTTGGAAGTCAGAAAATATATCTACTTTTTCTTACCTACATATCTATGCCCTCCACTGGGCAAGACGCGTCCACCCCTGACGAAGATTGCATGTATACTGAAAGCAGTGATTGAAAGATTTTTCCAAATGATTTTGTATAAAATGAAATATCGGCAACACTGCACTATGTAGGCAGAAACGCTTCCTCTCTCTTTTTTCCTATGTAAATTATTGCATAAGAAAAAAAGACAGAGCTAGCATTCCAGTTCATGTGGTTACCTGCTATTACCAAACGAATAGGGAAATCAGCGCCCTCACCGGTCGTCACCGGCTGCGTTCAAAGGTGCCGAGTGCGTGAATTTTAGAGTATGCTATTAGCCTAATGTAAATTGACTGTCTACTATATTATACTCGTTTCTGGTAAAAAGTAATGTTTTTCCTAATAAAAATTCAAAATTTTTGCCTGCGGCGCATGAAAGTGTCTATTGTTATTATCATCGAAATTACAACCACTGACTAATTCAGTAAAATGCTGTTTAAAAAACTATATACCGTTTTTTACCAACAGAGAATGTCACCTAAAGTGCCCCCCCCGAGAAGCACCTCTGGATCCGTGTTAGCTCCCGCTAAATTTCGCGGTTGTTTATATATATTTTTAAAAACACACAACTGTATGAAGGACAAAGCGCATTCCGCGTATTTGGACATGCGCACCAACAACCAGTGAGATCGTTGTCAATGTCAATCGCCTAGAGAAAAGGCGTGTTAATTTCGTTCTCCAACTATTTTCAAATATCTACACCTGAAAGTGCTCGATTTTTGTGTACTGAAGCATAGAACTAGAAACTTCAACCCTTCAGCTACGTGGTGACATCATTAGATCCATTCGGGGGCCCCTGGGAACGAGGAGAACTTGACTGCAAAGGAGGTGAGTGCTTGTCTTTGATTACCGTTGTGTGGTTCCAACAATTTTACCTATGGACATTTTGATTATTTCGTAAAATCATATCAATATATTTATGTTTGCTCGCGATATCATTAATTAATAATATTTACAGTCCATTCATTGCCTTTAACGTTTTTCTATCCGTGGGCTAACATAAAAGTGTTCCGTTCGAGCCGAATTATTTTTAAATAATAAATCCATACGACGGTATTAATAATTATTTGCAATAAGACGGCGGCCTTGAATTTTTTCGCAGCATCGTCGTTGAAACGTCGAGAGAGAAAGTCGGCCGGCGCAGTACGTGTTTTTGGTCCGCTGCCATGGTAACGGGTCTACTCCGCGTGGTGTAAACAAAACGAGTAGGAGTCAAAACAAAACAAAACAAAAGTTCAGTGGTGTATCATATCATTTCGATATTTAAAACAATTTTTATCAATTGGCGATAGATTAGTGCATATTTTCGACAATTCGTCATTTTTCTATTTCAGAAGCATTAATTTAGCGTTAATTGTATATTTACCGACAATTTCGTCATTTCAAAGGTAAAATCATGTCTGTCAAAAAAGCCGTACAAAAACGCAAGGGTTTTTTATCTGCGATCACCGAGTGTTATGTGTTGTCGCAGACTGCGGAAAAAGATGAAAGAGCGAGAAACGAGTTTCAAGTGAGGTATGCCGATTTGGATGAAACCTTCGATAAATGCATGCTGGCACATAATGACGTCATTATGTTGCTAGACGACTCGGACGATGAGGAATTTAAAACGGAGGATGCGATCCTTTCAGAAGCTCGTAAATATTTTTATGCGTGTAAGGGGGTTTACTCTAAAATATTTCCGGTTGAGGCCCCATCTTTTTCGGGATCATATGTTCGACAAAACGAATACGAAACTCCAAAACTCAAAGAGTTAGGTATTCCCATATTTCGAGGTGATAAAAAATTATGGCCAAGCTTTTTCGATCTTTTTAATAACATTATAGATCAAAATCAAAGTCTAAGTAACGTTCGAAAACTTCAATATTTATTTTCATATCTCGAGGATGAGCCTTTAAAATTGATATCAGGGATTAGCTTATCTGATCAAAATTATAAAATTGCTTACGACAAATTAGTCAATAGATATCAAAACAAGCGAGACCTCGCAAATGATGCTTTGAGCTCAATTATGAACTCCACCTTAAAAAACGAGTCAGCTAAAGAATTGCGTAATTTAATTGACACCTTTTCTGAATCCCTAGAAATTTTAAAATCACTTAGCTTTGACGTTGACAGTTGGGACTTTATTATTTTTTTCATTTTATTAGAAAAATTGGATATTCCAACGCGTTCAAATTTCGAAATGAGTCACGCCAATACTAATACCGAAATTCCCACTTTTCAGTCACTTTTTCAATTTCTAGAAAAAAGATGTAAAGTTTTGGAATCACTTCCTCAATCAACAGCACCCAAAAAGGTGCCTATCTATCAAAAATCAAATTCTATGCAAAATCAGTCTGGGCAAAAGCCTACCTATCAAAATTCAAATTCTATGCGAAATCAGTTTGGGCAAAAGCCTACCTATAAATCATCCAACTCGCCTTTTATAGGACTGGCTGGCACCTCAACTAATTCGAGTACGGGAATAAAATGTTTCCGATGTAATCAAGGTCACGTGCTTTCGAAATGTCAAACATTTCTTGATCTCTCACCTATCGATCGCCTATCTTTCGTCAAACAGAAAAAATTATGTTTAGCGTGTTTTCATCCCTTGCATGATGTAGATACGTGCAAATCAAAATATTCATGCAGGACTTGCAATAGTAAAAGGCACCACACTTTAACTCATATCTTAGAAACTAATCAAGCGTCTGGAAGCCAAGATACTAGTCCTGTCATTCACACACCACCTGTCAATAATCTTCATGTGTCATTAAATGCCTCAGGACCTTCAGGTACCTTTCTTTTATGCACCGCCATAATAGATGTTATGGACGGTTGCGGAAATTTTCAACCTGTAAGGGCACTGCTTGATTCTGGATCACAGACTGGATTCATCAGTGAAAAGTGTATTCAGCGTCTTAATCTTCCTAGGCGAAGTTACACCACTGAAATATTCGGATTAAATCAGATGTCTTCTTTTACTTCCAAAGGGCTCGTTCAATGTCACATTAAGCCACAAGGACAAGTCACTCCTTTACTTAATTTCGAAGCAATTGTTGTTCCACAACTATGTTCCAATATGCCTACATTCTCCTTGAACGATAATCAGTGGAAACACTTGGGAAACCTTAAACTTGCCGACCCATCTTATTTCAAATCTAGACCTGTGGACCTGGTTATTGGTTGCGAGCTATTCGCACAGATTTTCAAGGAGGGCAGGGTTCTTGGACAGGTAGGGCAGCCTTCAGCCCTTGAAACTATCTTTGGCTGGGTCGTCATGGGAAAGGTTGACGAAGTAGGTAGTCTTACGGAACGAACCAGTTGTTTTTTAACGAGTCATTCACCTCCTTTAGAGGTCATTCTTCCTAGGTTTTGGGAAATCGAACATTTGCCTAAAAAACAAATTTTATCAAAGGAAGAAAAACAAGCAGAATCAATTTTTACTGCTAGTGTATTACGGCAACCGAGCGGTAGATTCATGGTAGATCTTCCGTTTAAAGATAAAATAAACCCTGACCTAGGAAATACTTATCCGCAAGCTTATCGTAGATTTTTACTTCTAGAAAATAGATTAATCAAAAATCCTGATCTGTACACTGCCTATTCAAATTTCATGCAAGACTATATCGATTCTAATCATATGAGTTTGGTTTTATCTAGTCAACCAAAGGTCGACGTATCGTGTTTTTTAGCACATCATTGCGTTTTAAAGCCGGAAAGCTTGAGTACAAAATTAAGGGTGGTCTGGGATTGTTCAGCAGTCACCCCAAAAAATATTAATCTCAATGACACATTGTTATCTGGACCGAAACTTCAAAAAGATATTGCTTCTTTAATCCTTACATTTCGTCTTAATCCTATTGCCTACATTGCTGATATCAAACAGATGTTCCGTCAAGTCCTTATCAATCCTTGTCACCGTCCTTATCAAAGGATATTGTGGAGGTTTTCTCCACAGGACCCACTTTCAGTGTGGGAACTTTCTACTGTCACTTTTGGCATGACATGCTCACCTTTTCTAGCCATGCGTACCTTAAATGAGCTGGCAGAGAGAGAAAAGGAACGTTTTCCTATGGCTAGTACTGTTCTAAAAACGTCAATCTATATCGACGATATCTTGGGAACTAGCCCTTCGCTTTCTGAAGCTCTCTCCCTTCAAACAGAACTCAATGATTTGTTGAAGTCGGGAGGATTTGAACTTAAAAAATGGGCAAGCAATTGTCCTGAGTTATTGGCAACATTGCCAGAGTCCGATCGTCAAATGCCTCTCTCTTTCGACAAGGAGGAACCCCACTTTATCAAAGTTTTAGGACTTCAATGGCATCCAAAAAACGACATTTTTTCTTATCAATGCCGAATGAAGGACAAACCCCCAACCAAACGTTCTATTTTATCTATCATAGGAACAATCTTCGACCCCTTAGGTTTTCTTTGTCCCTTGTTGCTACAAGCAAAATTTATTTTGCAACAGTTGTGGATATCGAAAGTAGGCTGGGACGAAGAACCAGATTCTTCTATCATCGACTCTTGGAACAAACTTCGTTCTGAATTCCCGCTTCTTTCCAATTTTCAATTACCCCGACAAATCAAACTGTCAAAAACCAATACCTGTCAAATCATCGGCTTCTGTGACGCTTCAATTCGAGGCTACGCAGGCGTCGTATATTTTCGTGTAGAAGAGGAAAACAATATATCTGTTTCTCTCATATCTGCAAAATCTAGGGTCGCGCCTATAAAGTCACAAACTTTGGCTAGGCTAGAACTCCTAGGCGCATTTCTTTTAAGCGAATTAATTGACTTCGTTTTATCTAGCTATGAAGGAAAAATAACTTTTACAAATATCGTTACTTTCTGCGATTCGCAAGTCGTATTGCACTGGCTTTCATCCCCTCCTAATCGCTGGCAAACCTTTGTTGGAAATCGCGTCAGTAGAATCCAAGAAATCATTCCCTCAAACTCGTGGCGCTACATTCCTTCTGCTTTGAATGCAGCCGATATTGCGTCACGAGGGGCCACCCCTTCACAGCTCATGTCACATGACATGTGGTGGAACGCACCGTCGTTTTTGTGGTCTCCCGAAAACGAATGGCCCGATTTTCATAAACCAAAAATGCCGATTGATTTCGGAGATATTAATCTGGAGGAAAAGCCAAAAGTCTGTTGCAATGCGATAATTGATGTCAACTTCTTAGATCAGCTTCTTATCAAATATTCATCTATATCCAAAATTCAACGTATCATTTGTTATGTCCTTCGAATAGTTAACCTTTTCCAAAACCATTCCTATCAAAAACCCACTAAGCCGCCGGACCAAAAAGTTATTTTTGAGAATATTGTTTTTCCTACCACCGGTGAGATGCAAAGTGCGTTACACCTTCTTATCAAACGCGTTCAAGGTTCTTGTTTTTCTGAGCTTTTTTCTGCGTTATCTAAGGATAAACCAATACCGAAACCTTTGCGAAAACTTTCACCTTTTCTTGATGAGAATAATATCATTAGAGTCGGTGGCAGATTACAAAAATCTGACCTTTTGTCTTATTCTGCAAAACACCCCGTCTTACTTTCGAGTGACCATCGTTTAACTACACTTCTTATCGAGTCCGCTCATCGACAATATCTTCATCCTGGGTTTAAAACATTACATAATCTGCTTTTACAGCAATTTTGGATATTATCTGCCAGACGGGCAATTCAAAGAACCATATCCAAGTGCTTGCAATGTTTTAGAATCAACCCTAAACCCTATAGACCGCCCATAATGAGTTCACTTCCCGCTCATCGAATCAATCAGCTTAAACCTTTTTCGAGTGTAGCTATCGACTTTTGTGGACCTTTCTTTGTTTGTCTGTACGGCCACACATTGCGTGCATTTGGAATTAACCATGGAACTGTCCACCGAAGGGTTCGTAGGTGCATTCCATCGATTCATTTCTAGACGCGGAAGCGTGACGCAATGCTGGTCAGATCAAGGCAGTAATTTTATAGGGTTTCGTAACCAATTACTGGATTACGCAAGAAGTGCTGCCACCAGACTTTCTATTCGTTGGCACCTGGGACCTCCTCTCAGTCCACATTTCAATGGCCTGGCAGAAGCTGGCGTCAAAAGTTTTAAAACTCACTTTGTTCGAGTTGTCGGCGACCAGAAGTTGTCTATCATGGAGATGTCCACCCTTACCTGTCGCATAGAAGCCGTACTTAATAGTCGCCCTTTATCTCCTGCCTCTTCAGACCCACACGATCTTCAACCTCTTACCCCTGGGCATTTTTTGACACTTGAACCCCTTAACTCTGAAATTCCGGAGTCAGATTTGTCCGAGGTTCCCCTAAATCGGCTCTCGAGATGGCAACTAATCCAAAAACTACATAATGATTTTTGGAAACGGTATTCTATAGAGTATTTGCATACGCTACAACAGCGACACAAGTGGGCTGATTTGTCCCCAAATATCAAATTAAATGATTTGGTTATCATAACATGTGATCACATTCAAACGCCTTTGAAATGGCCGGTCGGTCGGGTCATCGAACTGCATCCCGGCGGGGACGGTCAGGTGCGTGTTGCGACGGTAAAAACGGTTACCGGTGTTTATAAGCGGCCAGTTGTAAAACTGTGCCTCTTGCCAAATTAAAAGTAATTTAATTTTCTACCTTTTACCGGGTATTACAATAGGTTTTTTATTTTTAATTTTTTTTTTTGAATTTTTTGTTTGTTTGTTTTGCCTTTTTTCGGGATTTCGTTATCTCTAAATAAACTTACGATACTTATCTATTTTCATTCATTTATATTTATCGGTCGATTCTTTTTCTTATATCTATATCTGTCCGGTTGAGATTCTAAATTTGTGTGTTTTGGAGGGCAGTTATGTTAGCTCCCGCTAAATTTCGCGGTTGTTTATATATATTTTTAAAAACACACAACTGTATGAAGGACAAAGCGCATTCCGCGTATTTGGACATGCGCACCAACAACCAGTGAGATCATTGTCAATCGCCTAGAGAAAAAGGCGTGTTAATTTCGTTCTCCAACTATTTCAAATATCTACACCTGAAAGTGCTCGATTTTTGTGTACTGAAGCATAGAACTAGAAACTTCAACCCTTCAGCTACGTGGTGACATCATTAGATCCATTCGGGGGCCCCTGGGAACGAGGAGAACTTGACTGCAAAGGAGGTGAGTGCTTGTCTTTGATTACCGTTGTGTGGTTCCAACAATTTTACCTATGGACATTTTGATTATTTCGTAAAATCATATCAATATATTTATGTTTGCTCGCGATATCATTAATTAATAATATTTACAGTCCATTCATTGCCTTTAACGTTTTTCTATCCGTGGGCTAACAATCCGTCCTTGGGTTCTGGTGCTCCTGCTTTTCTTGTGAAAATAATACTGATGTTTGTTTAGCCCATTAACTCCAATCACTAAAATTTGACATGGCGTAAGCTATGGTGATCCTAATTTTTTCGAGAAAAAAAAGTTGCTCCGATTTCAAATTTTTTTATATATCTTTGCGTTTCAGATGATTTTGAAACTTTTTTGTTTTGCTGTCTGTCTGTCTGTCTGTCTGTATGTCTGTCTGTAACGACCAACCCACATAACTCAAAAACCGCTTGTCCGATTTTAATGAAATTTGGTACCTAAGTTGGGTCTTGGGCCGTGATGGTCCCATTTAAAAATGAACAAAATCCACCAAACGCAAGCCAAATAAAAGGGTGGGGGTAGATTCCAAAAATTAGAGTTTATGTGAAAATATGGCGTGTGTGATATCAAACGAAAGGTAATTAAGTCTGGAGTTAAAAAAAATGAATTTTAGTTTATTTTTAAAAAAAGGGTGGGGGTAGATGTCAAAAATTAGAGTTTAAGTGAAAATATGGCGTGTGTGATATCAAACGAAAGGTAATTGAGTCTGGAGTTAAACAAAATACATTTTAGTTTTTTTCAAAAGGGTGGGGGGTAGATTAAAAAAATTTGAGTTTAAGTCAAAACATGGCTTGTGTGGTATCAAACGAAAGGTAATTGAGTCTGGAGTTGAATAAAATATATTTCAGTTTTTGATTATATTAGCTCACACTATAACTATAGTACCTAGTGTGAGCTTAGGTGCCCATAGATTGGCAGAGTATTTTAATTTGCAAGCTTACACAGTAGCGCATCTGTCGCCGTCGAGATAATTAAAATAAATTGTCGGCGTCTTAAAATATAACCCTTCAAAATAGCACCACTTTTGGCCAAATTTTGATGGTTTTTCGTCATTAACGCGAAAAGTACTGAACCGATTTAAAATTTTACTTTTGCAGTTAGTTGGACTTAGTAAGCCACACCAATTTGCTTATTATCCATTTTGCATTTTGACGCTTCGGTTTCGAGATATAACGTAAAAACTGAACCATTGCGCGCTTATTTGGAAATTGGGTAACATCTAAGACCACAGGTTTGGTTTTTTTCTGATAAAGATAGGACCTTTACGATTCTATGGCCCTATCTTAAGAAATTTTTTCCATCGGTTCTCGAGATATGACCCTTCAAACTATTACATAAAAACGCTGATATCTTAAAAACGCCTGAACCGATTCCGATTTGGTTTTTGTTTGTGTCAATAAGACCAACTTTGCTATGATTTCTATAAAAAAAATTCATTTTTCATAACTTTGAATAAAGTGGACGGGGGAGGTACCCTAAAAACTTGATCTAAAAAAAAGATTAGTCCACTTTTTCTATATTGGGTATCTTCCCTTTAAAACGTATATCTTGGTTTTTCTGTAAACCTACTACGACGGACTACTTGCTCGCACCGTTTATGGTGTATAAGACTAGACGTAACTACGGATCGATTCTAATAGACTAGGCCATGCAGTGTGATTTTAATAAACAGAAATGATTTGTACCAACCAACTTTTTTATTTTGGATTAAAAAAGAAGGACTGTGTTAAGAATATTTTTCTAAAACTTTTAATAACCAAAAATTAAAGTATTTGTTCCTTTGTAATTTTTTAGTCGGCAAAAAAGTATATGATTTTTTCTTTTTTATTGTGACTAGTCTATTTAGTAAGCTGGTATCGAAGAAGAATTTAGGGAAACAGAACCATAAAATGGCCGACTGACGGATCCCCATGGTGTATGTTCACACACCAATTCTGCCGTCCCACAGAAAAACACCTTATGTTGAATTTTTGTAAAAATGAGATTTTAAGTTTTTCAGGTTTTTAATGACAAAAATTTTCGATTTTTGCAAAAAAAAATATATTTTAAAAAAGCTTTATAAAAAAAATAAAATAAAACTAAATGATTTTAACGTATCTAAAACAAAACATCATATTACATGGTATGAAAGCCGTCAGTGCAAAAGAATAACGTATATACCTGGGTAATTGGAAAATTACAAAGTAAAAAAGCCGTATGTCTAACGAATTTCTTCACATACATCGTTTATGCCTAGCAATCATTGCAGCTTTATGCTTTAGTTACTTATTCTATCGTATGTTTTAAGATACGATTTTTTTACCTAGCAACTAAAGCAAACAATACAAAAATTATTAAGCATAAATAACTTATGTTCTAACATACGGTGTTATTATTTAGCAAAGAAGAACAATTTAGAACAAAACTATTCTTGCCTAGCAACGGAGAGTAGACTATTTTAGCTCCTGAAAATATCCGCACGTATGTAAAAACATACGGTGTTCTATCCTAGTTATATGCATTACGTCAAAAAAGCTCAGTTGCGTTTCGGAACTCAGCACGTTCGCATGGGCTATTTTGTATTTTTCGAGGTTTTTTTGTTTATTTCGGAATAAAATAAGTTCGAGAGCCAGGCGAATGTTTCTTTAGGTCATAGATAATAGTTTAAAATACGATTTAGAGAAAAATATGTGTTCTTCAACAAGTGCGACCAGAAATGATACCTCCAGGATCAGTGATATTAATAATGTATCGATAAATGACATGGTATTACTTGATGAAAAAAAAGTCATCTTTACCCCAAGAATCATTGTTTTTAATCAATCGCTTGTTCCTTTGGGCTACTTCACACCAAAACATAAAGCGGTAGCTGTTCTTTGGCATGAGTGCATATCAGATCGCAAAAAAGTAGTAGTAATGCTCTACACGGAGCTATCGCCTACATTCACCTGAGGATGGCCCAAAAGGTCGAAACCGGTCCGGTTGTGGATTGGCATGGATGACTTGTTCCTGACTATCAGGACGTGTTCCAGACGGGGATCACTCGTATCCCTGTGATCGACGTTGGAGATAGTGAAAACCAAACAGTTTTATACCAGATGTTGTTTACTTAGAATCTTTAACACATTTTTAAAATGTGTCTAACATTACAGACACTTCAAATTTAAAATCCCAAAAAGACTTTGATTCGGCCTTATGTAAAGTTTTTATTAAACAAATTATCAGGAACGAACAAAATCCGAGAGACAAAGCATGAGCAAAGCAAAGCAAGCAAAGCACTTTTGGCTTCTCAAGAAGCTGAAAGTAACGCCTGGCTTAAAACCTTACCTTTTATTATTAACAAATATTTGGTAAACCTGATTTTTGTTGTGCTCATTAAAAAATATTAAAAGCAAATATCATTAATTATTGGTAACAAACCTTTTTTAAAGTGTTTAATTATAAACAATATTTCATTTGTTTCTTTAATAATTTGATGTTTTTTAATATTAATTGCCTTATATTAACCATAACCAAAACACTCTTTCTTTTAAGGTAATAGAACGTCTTTGTTATTAATACTTAAAATTTCCCAAATATAAATATACTCTTAATATTGGCAAATATTTCTTTGTGTTTATTACAACAAACATTTTTTGTATAATGTTATGGCGTGATTTGGTTATTATAACGGTCTGAATTGGTTTCTATTAATTACCTCGTAAAGTTCACAACAAATTTGGTTACTATTAACAAGCGATATTATCGAGCAATATAACTTTGTACCGTCTCGGCTCGGGCCTTGTCGCGCGTAGATCGTGACGTTTCGGTTGATATTTTGTAGGGGAGAGCGGGGCTAGTTGAGCCACTTTTTACATAAATGTAAATAAAAGCATTGCTATATTACTTACAGTTTTACAATTATAATATGTTTAAGGCAAATATTGGTTTTTAAAACTGTGCATTCAAACTTAAAAAACACTTTTTTCTAGCACCCTTGCAAGCGGCCCAACTGACCCCACCCACAGAGTAAGTTGGGCCATACGATGGGGCAAGTTGGGCATGGTTGAATAATTAGAAACTGTATATATATGCAACATAAAATAACAGGAAATTCTTAGATTATTTTTATTGATAATAATAAAATACTAAACTTTAACTTTCTTAAAAAACAAACAATATAAAGTAACCTAATTCTTGCTCTAGTCTGAATCGGAATTACGGTTTTAGCTAACATAAGTAAACCATGCATCAGCACATGTTTCATGGGCCCAAAACTTGTAAGTTAAACATGGTACCCATTTTTCTTTTGGTTTGCTGTTGGAGAATGGTTCCATGTAGACTAGACAAAATGTTTCCTGTTCATCATCGCTGTCATCTTTCAGTGTCCTTTTCTAAGTAGTTTTTCTATGCTTCTTTTCCTTGAAGACATTTTTGGTTACAGATTTTTCTTTTTTTTTACTTTTTTCACGTTCCAACTCTTCTTTAACCGGAGTTTCAGTTAGTATAGCTGGTGACCATTTTCTTCGGTTGATATTCTTGGTCTTTTTTTCGCCAGCTTTTGGAAAAGCACGAATTTTTAAAATTTCCCTAGATGGATTGGTAATAATAGATCACACAATTTTAAGTCACCGGGTGTTTGCCTCAAATTTGAGTTGAAGGGTCTGTGTGATGTCATAAATAAATAAATGGCGGCTTTTTTACTGTTTTTTCACAATCTTTGGCTTATAACTTCTGCCAATAACTTAGTTTTACAGAAAAACTAATCGTTTTTTTGTTTGCAAGAGAACACCAATCCAGATTGTGAAGAAATTAGCTTTATATCTCCAAGACTAACAAAGATACCGCGTGAACAAGTCCACATCTAGGGGGCCTAATTTCCATAAGAGGGTAAAAAACAGATAGAATATAGCATATATTAATAAGAGACCGCAATATGCCCGATTCCAGTCGAAAGCGTTTCAGCGTTGCCAAAGGTAACTTTGATAAATAACTACAGGCGCAAGTCGTCGCAGTCTTCAAGCGGCGGACAATCTAAAACATTTGTTTAGGGCGAGAATTATTACATGACGTGATTTTTAGTCCATCATACGTACGCATGCTGATTTTAACCTTAAAATAAAAAAAATTGTTTTTAGAAAATGTATGGGATTAGCTGGGCCGGTGGCCCAACGTGCCCCGAACTTTTTGGCTCAACTAGCTCCACACCTACATACAAAATTGAGAGTGTCGGCAATCATGTTTGCGTAAATATTAGCATATAATAATTATAATTTCATTAAACTCTGTCTAAATATGTAAAGTTAACTATAAAAAACCGAATGGGGGCATGCAGGTGTAATAAAACAATCTGTAAAATGTTTTCCGAAATAACAAAAAGTTACTTACGAGGCTAAAAAAAAAATGGCTCTGTAATGAAATAGCGTGTATCAAAATAGCGCGTATCAAAATAGCGAGTATCAAAATAGCGCGTATCAAAATAGCGCGTGTTCAAAATAGCGCGTATCAAAATAGCGCGTGATCAAAGTAGCGCGTATCACAACGGCGCGTGATCAAAATAGCGCGTATCATAATGGCGCGTGTTCAAAATAACGCGTATCAAAATAGCGCGTATCAAAACAGCGCGTATCAAAATGGCGCGTGTTCAAAATAGCGCGTATCAAAATAGCGCGTATTCAAAATAGCGCGTATCAAAATAGCGCGTGTTTAAAATAGCGTGTGTTCAAAATAGCGCGTCCTAAAGTAGCGCGTCTAAAAATACCGTGTTTTGAAAGATCGCCATTACAAACGTCGCTGTTACAAAATAGTTCGAGTAAGGGGTCTCTTTCTAACATATCTTTTCAAAAAAAAACTTTCCTGACTTTTTTCCCGGGATCCTATAGGGTGTAACCAAACCGAACTGATTCAAACCGCACCGAACTGAAATGAACCGAACCAAACCGAAACATTTTTTCAAAAAATTATTTCCCTAAATTAGCTTCCCGATCCTTATTTTGGTAGGTTTCTATTCTGATCTGTGACTTGGTGACATTTTTTTTGGTGGAAAAAGGTCAGGGAGTTACTGGAAAAAATGTTTGGGTTCGGTTCGGTTCGGTTCCGTCCGGTTCGGTTCGGTTTGGTTACACACCCTCTAGGATCCCGGAAAAGAAGCCAGGGAAGTTTTTTTTTTGGAAAAAAATATGTTAGAAAGAGACCCCTTAGTCGAACTTTATGAGTTGTGTTAAGTATAGCAAGCCATCGGTTTATTTAACGGTTAAGTAAGTATAACTTATCTGACCTTGCTCAAACTGTTTAGGTGAATATACCTAAGCAGACCTGATTCGCGCTATTTTTTACACGCGCTATTTTAATACGCGCTATTTTGATACGCGCTATTTTGATCACGCGCTATTTTGATATGCGCTATTTTGATACGCGCTATTTTGATACGCGCTATTTTGAACACGCGCTATTTTGATACGCGCTATTTCGTTACAGAGCCAAAAAAAAGGTGAAAATCTGTTCCTTGGAGAGACACACATCACAGATTCTCACTGCGGACTAATGCATGAGCAAAGGCGACTTCGCCACGTGGGTGGCGCTGGCAGCTGACGTCTAATTGTCGAGTTAATAGGGGTTTCTCAACGTGCCCCTATGCCCAACGAGCCCCGCTCTCCCCTACGTGTAACCCGCGGTCTAGACCTAACCGACCCGACGCAGCATTGTATTACAGACCGTCGCAGACACTGTGCCCAAAAATCAAGGGGACGCCATGTTTTGGGAAGAACATTGACCAAACAAGGTTTAGTTTTTGTGATTTTGTACTAATACGGACCTAAATACGCGGGTATTTTTATGGCATCATAATGGTGTTTTGGTTGCAAGAGTCGAAGTGAACAAAAAGTCATCAGGAATAACGCTTGAAAGGTAAATATTTAAAGGTAGAAATATAGCTTCAAGAAAAAAAAAGTATTCATTGTATAAACTTTTTGTTCTGTGGAAACTGATTGCTTTATAAACAAACAGTAAATAGGATTGATTTCTAATTAACTGATTTATGTGCTAATTGACGACAAGTATCCACATGCGTAGGCTTTATTTGTTTTTAATATAAAATTCATACTCTTTTTTTTGTTTCAGATTTCCGCTTAAAGATGGATACAATCTGGCTTTGGTCGTCTACAATAACATAGTAAGTGTTATTTATTATTTTTTTTAGAATGCTTTATATTTGTATTTTGTGATTTTAATCATTTTAAATTTGATGTCATTTGAATCATGGCTTCAATTCTTTGAATTAATTATTAAAGATTTTTAAAGAAGAGCCTTTAACATGAAAATGTGAAGTTTAAACCTTTTAACTTAAAGCAAACATTTAATGTTCTGCACAGTAGCGTATATAGAAAAAAAATCGGGGGGGGAGAAACGGTTTCGGGGGGGAGGCGAGACCTCATGAGGCTGTATTTTAGGCTATTTTATGTTTATATTCATAAAATATGTGGAAAATATCTAAAAAAACTTAACTTTAAAGTGGGGCCCAGGCCCCCCCTTATATACGCCACTGGTTCTGTATTAAATTTACAAATATATAAAATTTATTTTCTTTTTCAGGTCAGCACTGACTTGAAGGTGGAGGAAGTAATTGAACAAAGGAGAAACATTTTAAAAAAACACGGGCTACCCATGCGGCCTTTCATAATGGTGGACTCCCCGAACTTATAGTGAGGTAAAATCAGTTTATGTCAAATTTGACAAAATTTTGTGTGCATCTCACATGGAACAAACGTGTGTATATTTCATTAACCAAGCTTTTCAAAAAAAAACAAAGATTAGCAGCCACCATAAAAAAATTTGACTCCACTTTTATAATAAAATACAAATAAATATTTTTCATCAAAACAACTTGCTTTTTATTATTATTAAAATTCTCTTATTATTCTATACCTTATTCATTTCTATAGGGTTAATGGGAAAAAAGACACCAATTTTGATCACACAACTTTATTTCTTTTCGACGATCCATTTTCGTCTTCCTAAGGCTAAGGTGTGTAGCCTGAGGAAGACGAAAAAATACAGGTGTGTGATCAAAAGTGGTGTCCTTATTTCCATTAACCCTATAGAAATATACAGGGTGTTTATTTTAAAACTTCCCAACCAAGATTTCTTGAAAATGATTTTTTTTTTGAGAAAAAGTAAAAACATGTCAATTAATTTATTAAGGAGGACACATTTTGGCTATCTTATAGTTTTGGTAGTACACACCCCCTTTGAAAAAATAAGTGAATATGTCAAAAACAAATTGATAGATATTCAAAATTTGTACACCTTTGTAAAGATATTTAAGAAACCTTCAAAAAAAAGTGTCAATTGACCCACTTTCCATATTTAAAATCAAAGGGGGTGTGTACTTCAAAAATTTTAAGATAGCCAAAATGTTGATAAATTAATTGACGTGTTTTTGCTTTTTTTAAAAAAATCATTTTCGAGAAATCTGGGGTGGGAAGTTTTAAAATGAACACCCTCTTTATTAAACAGAACGTGAAACCTACAAATACCTTATTAATGCAAAATAACTAAATATAATTACAGCTACTAATTAAATAATAACCCATAATTAATTAATTTAATATTAAATAAGAATGATCCTTATAATAAATATACAGTATATTAATAATTGAACTCACATATATTTTTAAATACCAACAATATATTAGTGCTTAATGTAGCTTTTTTTTAAATATTACCAAACGATTTTGTTTGTTTTTATTAACAAATATTTGTTTTAATTGTCGAAATTTCTGAATTGTTACCTGCAAACAAATCTAATAACCCAAATATGGGCAACACATTTGGTAACAGTTACAAATTGTTTGTTATTGTTACAAAATTCTTCTCTCAGTGTAATCTCTTGGATGACTCATCGTTTCGCATTTCTGTCTCCTTAAGAGTTGGTCGGCCTGTGTGTCGACAACCATAGTTGCACTTGCGGCCAAATTGTTGACATTTATGGCCTTCACGGGCCATGCTGTAAAAATAGTGCAGGGAGGTTGTCTAGACACAGTATGATAAACGATATTATCAAGCGGTCCCTACAATCAGCTTATATTCCAGCCGTATTGGTGCCGCTTGGTATTTGCCGAGGGGATGGAAAGCGGGTGGATGGGGCATCTTTGGTGCCGTGAAAAGCAGGCAGGGCACTTCTGTCGGACGCTACATGTAGGGACACGATGGCTGATACATATATTAAAAAAACATCTATTAAGGCCGGTGAAGCTGCATGTAGTGGTCAAGAAGCAAAACACAAAAAATATGAGGAGTTAAAGGACCGCTTTATTTTTATACCTTTTTTTAATATTAGTAAAAAAATTAAAAGTAAAATGGCTAAAAGCTTCATCACCCAAAGGATCAGCCTAGCAATACAGAGAGGCAATGCTGCCTCAATTCTCGGTACCATTCCGAAAGAATCCGGTCTGGAAGAATTTTTTATTTATAGAGTTCTTTTTATTTATTTATTATTTATGCTTTTTTTTATAAATTTTTATTACTTTTGTTATTTTTATTATTTCATTTACTGTTAATTTTATACATAAATATACCTATTTACTAGTGTTTTGTTTTAATTTTAAGTTTTTTCCTAATTTTAATTCCCTCCCGTGCCTTTCCTTCTTACCCGCAACTGTACTATTCTCAGGATCAAAAGACTCAATATGTCCGCTTTCTAAAAAGGACACCTTTCTGTTCTTACTTACTTTCAACAAAAGAGACATTTTTTCCGGTGTTTTAAACTATAGCTAATGACTAGGGAACTTGCCCAAAAAATCGAATCCTTTAAAAAAAATTAAAATCGTAAGGTATTATCATAAGAAACTTCCTAGAAAAATTCCAATAACAATTAAATTAACTGAGAAATAAAGGTTTGAAATTTGAATAACTTGACCTGTTCTTAAAACGCGCTGCCATTGGTTGTGTCGTCACGCCTTTGGATCTCGATATGTAAATAATTGATATTGTACTTATTGGAGCTTTGAACGTGGTGTTCAGTTATTTCCGGACGTAGTTTTGTCTAAATTTTCTTAATTTAGTGTTTTGTGATTCTGTTAAAGACTTAAAATGGTTGATGCGGGGTTTATAAAAGGACAATCAGACAATTTACCTAGAGTTGGTGACTGCATTATACATTAAAAATTCGGAGGATTTTTCTCAAGCTGAAGTTCGTGGTGTAAAAGCTCGCAAGTAAGTATAAATACCTAAGTACTGTAAGTACTATAATATAATAATTATATATATATATATACTCGACCGTTGTATCTTGTGACATCCAGCAAAAAGTCGGTTTTTGTGACATCCACTTTAAAACCTGGTGTTATCCAAAAATAAAAAATATGAAATGTAATAAAAAATATTTTATTTTTAATTCCATAAAAATATTTGTATAAACTCACAAATTTAGAAATAAAATTTTTCATATCTTTGTGGCGTCCATTGTATATACAAAAAATTTTGACGTTGTAACATCCCTAAATATTTGTGTTAACTTGTGACATCCAGCAATGTTGCCAAAGTTCCATAAAAATAACGGATGTAACAAGTACCTCTATAAAAATAAGAAATATACACTGGATGTCACGAGGAAACAAATAACAAATAAAATATACAAAGACGTTAGGGATGTCACAGATGTGTGCAAATATGTTACAGGTATATGTATGCAAATAAGAAAAATATACACTGGATGTCACGGGGAAGAAAATAACAAATAAAATATACAAGCACGTTATTGATGTCATAATAGGCAACAAGATGAATATACGGCAAGGACTAAAAAAATACTCTGCTAATATATGGGCACCTTCGCTCATACTAGGTACTTTAATTATAGTGTACGTGTAAGCTAATATTGTCACGACTATATTTGTGACAAGTGGTATCTCTACCATATATATCACAAGGTTTGTTATTTAGTGCCCTTGTGATTGAAGGATTTAGGGGAATATGAAAATTAAGTATAAACAATCCACATTTATACATGTATTTTAAATAAGAAAACAGATTAACAGGAATAGAGGTTATTGCTATAAATAATTAAATAATGTAAAAAGAGGGATGCTGGCTGGAGAGAGTTGACCTAGGGGCCATAGGAAATAGACCTTATAGGCCGTAGAGAGTTGGCCTTATGGGCCATAAAGCGTAACCACCATAGTGAGGTTTTACTTAGGTATGTTAAGTAGGGACTACATTATTTCAGTGGTGTACTGGGTTCGTAGGACCACGTATTTCAGTGGTGTACTGGGTGTGTTTAGTAGGGACCACGTATTTCAGTGGTATACTGGGTTGATCACTTGCTAGAGTGATGCCGGTCTATTATCCAGCATCGGCTTTTATAGACGAAATTAGTGCAAGCGCAGCAATATTGGTTATTGCTATAGTAAAATGATCCGAATTTAAACTTATTTATGACAGGATAACTAAAAACTGTAATATATTTTATTCAACTCCAGACTCAAATACCTTTCTTTTGATACCACACAAGCCATGTTTTGACCTAAACTCTAATTTTTTAAATTTACCCCACCTTTTTTTTAAACTAAAATGTATTTTGTTTAACTCCAAACTCAATTACCTTTCGTTTAATACCACACAAGCCATATTTTCATTTAAACTCTAATTTTTGACATTTACCCCCATCCTTTTTTTAAAATAAACTAAAATGTATTTTGTTGAACTGCAGAGTCAATTACCTTTCGTTCGATATCACACACGCCATATTTTCACATAAACTCCAATTTTCTACCCCCACCCTTTTATTTGGCTTGCGTTAGGTGGATTTTGTTCATTTTGAAATGGGACCATCTCGACCCAAGACCCAGCCTAGGTACCAAATTTCATTCAAATCGGGCAATTTGACGTTAAAAAAACTCGTCAGATTAAATTTTATCTGACTAGATTTAAAAATTCCTTATCTATTCAACTTAACTTTAGTTAAATTTCGTTGAAAAATAATGAGCCTATTAATAATTATTGTACCCTATATTCACAGTTTGTAGGTCAAATTAGATAAAAGTTGTCCGTTTTTGTATGTAACTCCCATTATCTTTTTGGACTCAGACTTCAGTTTTTATCAGTCTCAATTTTTACTTTCCTAGTTCGTGCAGCAAAAGCTAGGAAAGGTATTATGTTCGACGGATTTTTTTTTAAGATAACTTAGAAATATTTTGTGACATTTGTTTGTTTGTATGTATGTTTATCCGGTTCGGTTCGGTTCTTCGGACTTTTGAAAAACCTGAAGCTGCACATTAAAATCGGCTTACTATATGGAAATGGCTTTTCTGCCTTTTACCTTGAAATTTTTTAACTTACGTACAGCCATCTGAAAAAAGCAGTAGTTCTGGGTGTTTAGGTCGCTTTATTTTTTTTTAAATCAGATTTTTAATCAATTTCTGAAAACTCCGTTACCAGAATAAAAATTGTGCGAAAATAACAAGTTTTAATTAAAAGTTTTCGTATTTTGTAATTTCTTATTTTTGACACGCTTTTATTAGCTTCACCTGTATGTTTGTAGGTAGGTATGTATGTTTGTAACTGACTCCTTAGGACTAGATTTTGACCTACTTTAAACGAACAGATTTAATTTAAACTTTGTACACTTATCAAGAACCGGTGACAATACAATAATTTTCCAGGCGCACCCTTGGGGGTACTTCGGGGATCCGCCCCCCCAAGCCTAAGAATTTTGCAAAAACGAACAAATTTAATTTAGACTTTGTATACACTTATCAAGAACCGGTGACAACGCCAAGATTAAAAATTTCGCAGACATTTTTCATATATTTCAGGAATAAAACAATAAAATACGTTAAAATACGGCTTAATGAGGTCTCGCTCCCCTCCCCACAAGAAATATTCCTTATTAATTTTTTCTCATTATCCTGATCAGGATAATTTATTTTTATTATTACTAGTATTATTGTGAAAATAAATCATCGGTATACTGGCAACATACAATAAGTCAAAAATTTAGTTTTGAGAAAATCGCATTTTAAGAAGTTTTGAAATTAGGAACAACATTTGAGACATTTGATTTCATTGAGAAACTCCTGAATTTTACATTATTTATGCATTGAATATTGGAGAACGTATGTAAGTACCTATGTAAAAAAAGTTATTTTTTGAAATTTTAGTAATATTTTATAGATTTTGTGAAGTCTGTGATTTAATGTATTTTTTAAATTTGGTTGTAACGGCCAGGTTTCACCATGGCTCAAAAACTAAAAAAAATGACTTTGAGTGTATTTTGCCACTATACCGACGTAATATAGTTAATTAAAAAACACGATTTCACAGCACATTAAACTAAAAAGTAAAAAATAAATATAGTTAAAAAACTAAAAAACACGCTTCAAACTAAACAGTTAAAAATAATTCTTAATAGGTAGGTATTCGTGGGTAGAGGACACACCAAAAAGAAACTAAGTTTCTTTTTGGTCTGTCCTCTACCCACGAATACCTACCTGTTTCTATAATAGGACACAAAATGCACACAAATAATTCTTAATATTAGTTGAAAACAATAATGAACGAAAAATACTAGTATTATTGTGAAAAAACGTCGGGCTCTCGATATACAAAAAAAAATATGGCACAAAGCGGCCCACGATTTTAGCTCACACGACTACAATACTATAGTAGTGTGAGCTTACATATCTTTGCGTTTCAGATGATTTTGAAACTTTTTTGTTGCGCCGTCAGTCTGTCTGTCTGTCTGAACCTTTCATTTTGAAATTTGTATTGGAAAACTTGGCTTTACTTTTATCTCAATTCCTTTTACGGAATGCCATTTTCGCGTACTTGGCTTTTTTTTACATGAAATGTTTTTGCTTTGATTTTACTTCTTTTTTAAAGGAATTGGATAATACTTAATAGTAGTAAAATATGCGGAATATTGTTCAAAATTTTTGCAATGCCTTACTTAAATTTTTGAGGTTTTTTAATTTTTTTCCATGGTTTTATCGTAGTTCCCATCAGCCTTCCAAAGCTCAGCTCTCTAGCGTTACTGAAAGTGCACAATGTTACTTTTCCATGTATAAGGGAGGGAAATAAATTAAACTTGTCGTGTTTTAAAATTTTGTCCTATAGTTTTATTATAGTTCCTATCAGTCTTCCAATGCTCAGCTCTCTAGCGTTTCTGGAAGTGGGCAATGTTAGTTAAATATAAATTGACATTTATAGCAGAGGGAAGTAAATTAAAATGGAGTTTTTAAATTTTTTCATATAGTTTTATCATATTGTCTTTTAGTCTTAAAAAGTTCAGCTCTCTAGCGTTTCTGGAAGTGGACAGTGTTACTTTTACATAATTTTACATTTATAGGGAAGGAAGTAAATTAGAATTTTGGGTTTTTTTTCTATAACTTTATCATAGTTACTATCGGTCTTCCAAAGCTCAGCTCTCTAGCATGTCTGGAAGTAGGCAATGTTACTTTTACTTAACTTTACATTTATAGGGGAGGGAAGTAAATTAGAATTTTGGGGTGTTTTAATTTTTTCCTATAGTTTTATCATAGTTCCTATCGGTCTGCCAAAGCTCAACTCTCTAGCATTTCTGGAAGTGGGCAATGCTACTTTTACATAACTTTAAATGTATAGGGGAGGGGGGTAAATTAAAATTTTGGGGTTTTATGATTTTTTCCAGGGGTTTGGTCATAATTTCTATCAGTCTGCCAAATTTCAGCTTTGTAGCGTGTCTGGAAGTACAGTAGAATATTGATGATTTATACATGAGTGAGTGAGTGAGTCAGTGAGTGGCAATTTCGACGTTATTTGAAATTTCGTAACTACTTTATTACTTTATGGAATTCCATGAAACTTGGAGGAGTTGTTAACTCCATGGAGATCTACGACTGCGCAAAGTTTGAGATTCGTAGCTCATTCCGAAGTAGAGTTTTAGGTAGGTCAAATATCGGCTGAAATGTTTTAAGAAAAGATGGTTACGGCCCGCGAACTTGACGAGGCACTACCGTGCCATCAGATCTACTTACCTTTAAATTCAATAAACTTTGATTAAAAACAAAAAAACACTTTGCCGGAACAGCTTTTGCTCGATTTCTACGCGGGGTCACAAATAAAACGAAAACATAATTATGTAAGTGTGGATGTCACAGAGAGACGAATTTAAATCGAAGTATACATACTCAACTCAGCCCAGGGCTGGCCGATTGCGGACCGGCCGTTTGCAAAAATAGAATACCTACAGGGGCGCCCACTACGGGGGTACGAAGGGGCTAGGGCTAAGGTCACTCATCGTCAAGCAAGCTTTACAGGTAGCGAAGCCTAACTCTGATTTTATATTTTTTGGTTATAATTTTTGACATGTTATCCTCGGTTTCGCATTGGCGGCTCGTTGTTATTTTAAAAATGTGGTTTTAACACAGTCTAAAGATCTATTTAATGATGATACAGTTTCAAGATAGTTTGCAGCATAACTTTTTAATTACATAAATATATATAGTTTAGGTACCTTCATACTGTGTAAAACAACATCTTCAAAATAAAACAGAACCGCCAATGCGAAACCGAGGAAAACATGTCAAAAATAATAACCAAAAAATAGAAAGCTTGACGTTAGCTTCGCTTCCTATAAAGCTTGCCTTTACGATGAGTGTCCTTAGCTAGGGCACCTCCAAGACGTAAACAGGGAGGTGCGAAGTACCCCCAAGCATAGTCACATAGAAACTGATTACTAATCGGCTTTGCTCGGTACACAAAACATGGCCAATATTCCAGTAAGATCTATGACTACAGTACCTAGATTTAAAAAAAATCTAGATAATCTGGTCTAGGTACTTACCTATGTTCAGCGAATTTTTGATAAATTAAGTAGCTCTATACCTAGCTGGATATGTTTTATTTACTGACGCTGGCGCCACTTTGGCAGAATTAAGGCCCTTAATTATTATGCAAATAATATAAAATAAAAATATAAGATTTTCATTATTCAGTCTAGCAATTTATTTCCATTTTCTTTTCTTTTATATCTATATTTTTTTTCCAAATCGGCTAACCCATATGTTACTTTTTTTTTAGGTACCTAAATTATTCTTCTGAATTTTTCTTATATGTGCTCATTGATTTAGAGGTATAGATAAGGAAACAGAGAGAGAATGCTGAGCAAAAATCAAATCTTCTGTCTTATGTGACGTATGTATTTTTTAAACGGCAATGAAGATGGAACACGACCCATTGCAGGCACGATAGAGAAGGATATAAAAATAACAAGAGCGAAGTAAATTTAATTTAATAACTTATCTTAAAGGGTCGAGACAGTTTGCATCTTTGTCATATCCTCCCGCTCTGCATGCGAAAGAGATATCCAAAAAGCACTATTCTGAAAAGTGAACACACGCGTAGTAATTATTCGTTTAGTAGTCATCTCAAAATGCGCCGTATGTCTTGCATCTCTCTCAAACCCTCCCACATCGAGCGGAAAAGAGACACAGCGGGCCAAAATGTCCCGGCAAACGAAACTAACGCTCGTATATTCATTCATTCATGTGTGGAAAACCAGTGTTGCTAGTTAGCTTTCGATTTTTTCAGTGATTTTATTGTGTTTTTTGGCAAATTAAAGACAAATTTCTGTTTTTTTTTAAAGAAAGACGATAAAAACTATTTTCTTAACCGATATAATGGTTGGGCAGTGTACTGTGTGTAAAAAACTTGATGTTTTAGATAAAGAAACATCATTTCATCGGTGAGTTAAAATGTCAAAATATTGCCTAATGCATTGGCTGTGAAAATATTATTTTATAAAATGATAATTTTATTGAACTAGATGTTGTCATATAGGTAGGTACTTTAGTTTATTTTGTTACGAAAGGGGATAACTAGGTAGAAGTTAGGTACACGGTTCTTGTTTATTTATTGTTTTTTGAAAAATTGTACGTTTAATATTTGTCAAAATTGGCTGACGCCAATTACAATTTACAATTTGTTATGCGTTTATACAACAAAATAAACAAATATTTTGGCTCAAGGAATTTGCCTACCTATCTAGGTACATCTTATAACTTGAAAAACCCCAAGCAAACTACAGGTACCTACATTTCTTACAAATCCAATTTTTCAAAATCAAGGCCTTTATTTTTTTTATACCTATCTATAGGGTCTTTCAAAAGTAGTGGAACAACAAAATTTATCAGACATAAGCAACTTTTCAACAAATTATATAAATTTCCGACATCACAGGAAAATTTTGCCAAAATTATAGCTGGGCGTGAGTTGCAATATGTACATAATGTTTTTGGTTAGATCGGTTCCTTTCGTTAATATCAATTTGCTTAGACTAATCTGCAATCACCTGACCAAAAATCCGTCGCGTCTGAGATGCAAATACCGAACGCAGCTACAGTAAGCAATTTTTGACGCTGCCATAGTTGCTAAGAGACTTGGGATTTTGAATTAAAAAAAAATAGTTTTTTTAAACTTAACCTAACCATTTTTACCTGTTATTTGTAGCGGTTTTAGTTAGTAATCTCATGTCGTTAAAATTTTAACTTCACTATTTATTTGTTTTTAAAGTAAGATACCTTACTTACTTAGTGGCCTTTTGACTTCCTTGGCGGACGCTTTAACTATAAGATTGTCAATAATGTAAACAGGGTACTAAATCTTAACTTTTCGACTAAAAAAAGGATCAAAACATTGAATTTAGATGACCAAGTATACAGGGTATAATTTAAATGATGCACCAAACTTTAAGAGTTGGTGCAGAAGGTCAAAACTGGAGAAAAAGTTCAAATAACTAGTGGTCAAAAGTTTTTTGTTTCCAAGTTAAAGCATTTGACAAGTTTGAAGAGTGAGGTAAAACTGGGACATTTAAAAATGACAAATTTGACATCGTCAAATAATTTTCTAGTTCATTGTGATCAAAAAATTTTCTATTCCTTTTTTGGCCACATAACCTTTGCAATAGGTATAAATTTGTAAATTTTTGTGAGAATTATTTTTTTTCTGAGCTATTAAATTCACAAAATAATTTTGAGATAGGCTTTTGTAAACATCTAAAGGCCTCTTAATAATTATAAAAAATTGTGATAATAGTACCAAATTTAAAAAGATTTTTTGAAAAAAACAGATCACAGTCATAATTTTCAGTAATATTTTTTATTTAAATCATTTTATCACATAATTGTTACTTCTATTGTAGCACATATCTCCAAAAAATTCTGATTTTCTATTGCAATTTTCAAGGAAGTTATAATAAAAAATCGAAAAAAATCCTTAACTTTGACACCCAGTATCTAAAAAATAAAGAGGTTTAATGCAAAGTGGACTGGGAAAAATATTCTTCTTTTGACCTTCTCTACCACGCCTTAAAGTTTGGTGCATCATTAAAATTACACCCTGTATTTTAATATTTTTATATAAGTTATTTATTGTTACAATTCTAATTTTGATTTTTGAAGATGCCAAAGTTCACCAGTCACAAATATCAGCATAGAGTAAGATAGTATTACTTACTCTATGATATCAGGCACCGAAATTAGTACAAAAAATGCAGATCAATATCATAATCAACAACAAAAATATATGTATAGATCCTGTCAGTCCTTATTGGTCCGGTTCAGGTTTAAAAAATACCTAACCAAACCTTACTACAATTTTTATATTCCTGCTGAGTTCTTAAAAGTAAGTCCTACCAGGTCCTGATTCTTATTGGTCGTTAACAGTATTAACATATTGATCAACCCATCGGTTTATTTCTTCGGTGCAAATAGTTGTTTTGCAATTAAATATTTTGGGATAACGCTTCTAAAAACTTTTTTTACGAAAAATCTTCAAATTTTATAAAAATTTAAAATTTTTGAAAAATTCTTAAAACCTTAAAATGATAAATTTTTAAAAACATTCTTAAAACCTAAAAATTCTCAGAATATATTTCAACACTCGACTCAATGGACTCAGGTCTACTACTGACTACAAATAGTTAGCAAAGTCATATCGCAAGAAAATTACGTAAAGTATTTATTAGACATTTTTGAATATTCTGTGTTTTTTAAATATTTTATCAAAAAAAGTATAATCGGAAGCCGAGTTGTACGGCGCCCAATGTTTTTTAATCTAATTTGTCTATAAAATACGTAATGAAGAGGAGAATGATAAAAAAAAATCGTGTTAATAATATTATTTATGGACTTCCTATGTTAAAAGTCATTTTATTTATTTTTATTTTACTTTTATTTTATTTTACTCCGCCACTGCCTACATCTAGGATTAAACCGCACCTATCACAGACATACGTAGTAAAGCAACAACCCGGCGTTGCCACATAAGAATAAAACCAAAACAAAACACGTTTTGTATCTCTTTCCCACTCACTAAATTTTGTTTTGTATACCGTTCCAAAACAAAAATGAATTTATGAATGAAATACGAGCCTATTCCAAGTCTACTACTTGAAGTTAATGTATGTGCTACTCCTTGGAAATAAATAAATAAATATATTAGAGGCGCAATTAGGGGGGGGGGGGGTTCTATAAAATCGTTTAAGCAGTTTCTGAACTCGTTTCTTTACAGGGTGGGCCAAAAAAACTGGACATTTTTTTTGTTATAACTTTTGAACTATACAATCGATATTAATGGGACAAACTGCACTTGCCAAAGAATTAATCAGAGTTTTGACTAATTTATCATTTTTTGTCTGCCATCTCAAAATCCAAGATGGCGCACGAAATTAAAATGTACCTTTCAAAGATGCTCGTTTATTCTTGTGTTGCGAATATGTTCTAATTATTTTTTTAAATTAGTAAGAAAGCTGCGTTCTTGCCAGGCACGACAAGGTACGACTCAGCAAAATTGGTTCAGAGAAAGCTGCGTTCTTGCCAGGCACGACAAGGTACGACTCAGCAAAATTGGTTCAGTGGTTCTATAAAAAAATATTTTTGTTCAACCATTGTTTTGCATATTATACGATTGTGTGCCAATCATGTCTGCATTTATTTACTTATAAATTCATGACTACTGAACCGATGTTAGTGGAAATAAACAACATCCTGGTGAGAATTGATTGCTTTTTTAAGATCATGATCAAAGTTCAAATTGTGAAAGGCTTTCGCGGCCATCGTCCAATGGTGGGTGTGCTTTCGGGCTGTTCGGCCGTCGTCGTTGGAAATTCGTTCACAACGTTTTGTCATCTCGAGTGGATGGCATCTTCAGGAGATGTTGACTGTTTGTCGGCTTCTCGAAGACTGGACTGGACAAACAGTCAACGTCTCCTGAAGATGCCATCCACTCGAGATGGCGAAACGTCGAGAACGAATTTCCAACGACGACGGCCGAACAGCCCGAAAGCACACCCACCATGATCAAAGTTATCGCCATCTTAAATTTTAAGATGGCGGATAGAATTATTCTTGATTCTTTAAAATGGCGTGTTTATTCTTTTTTTCCGAAAATGTTTTAGATTTTTTTTAATCTATGAAAAATCACTACTTTTTCCCCACACAACAAGGTAAAAATTATTAAAATCAGTGTGGTGGTTCTCAAAATATCTATTTTTGTTTCAACCATTGTTTTAGAGATTATACGATTGTATTGCCAATCCTGTCTGCATTAATTTTCTTATAAATTCTACCAATTTTAGTGAAACACAAAAAATCGTGGTAAGAACTGATTGCTCTTTAAAGATTATAATCGAAATTTGCCGCAGTCTGTCTGTCTGTCTGTCTGTCTGTCTGTCTGTCTGTCTGTCTGTCTGTCTGTCTGTCTGTCTGTCTGTCTGTCTGTCTGTCTGTCTGTCTGTCTGTCTGTCTGTCTGTCTGTCTGTCTGTCTGTCTGTCTGTCTGTCTGTCTGTCTGTCTGTCTGTCTGTCTGTCTGTCTGTCTGTCTGTCTGTCTGTCTGTCTGTCTGTCTGTCTGTCTGTCTGTCTGTCTGTCTGTCTGTCTGTCTGTCTGTCTGTCTGTCTGTCTGTCTGTCTGTCTGTCTGTCTGTCTGTCTGTCTGTCTGTCTGTCTGTCTGTCTGTCTGTCTGTCTGTCTGTCTGTCTGTCTGTCTGTCTGTCTGTCTGTCTGTCTGTCTGTCTGTCTGTCTGTCTGTCTGTCTGTCTGTCTGTCTGTCTGTCTGTCTGTCTGTCTGTCTGTCTGTCTGTCTGTCTGTCTGTCTGTCTGTCTGTCTGTCTGTCTGTCTGTCTGTCTGTCTGTCTGTCTGTCTGTCTGTCTGTCTGTCTGTCTGTCTGTCTGTCTGTCTGTCTGTCTGTCTGTCTGTCTGTCTGTCTGTCTGTCTGTCTGTCTGTCTGTCTGTCTGTCTGTCTGTCTGTCTGTCTGTCTGTCTGTCTGTCTGTCTGTCTGTCTGTCTGTCTGTCTGTCTGTCTGTCTGTCTGTCTGTCTGTCTGTCTGTCTGTCTGTCTGTCTGTCTGTCTGTCTGTCTGTCTGTCTGTCTGTCTGTCTGTCTGTCTGTCTGTCTGTCTGTCTGTCTGTCTGTCTGTCTGTCTGTCTGTCTGTCTGTCTGTCTGTCTGTCTGTCTGTCTGTCTGTCTGTCTGTCTGTCTGTCTGTCTGTCTGTCTGTCTGTCTGTCTGTCTGTCTGTCTGTCTGTCTGTCTGTCTGTCTGTCTGTCTGTCTGTCTGTCTGTCTGTCTGTCTGTCTGTCTGTCTGTCTGTCTGTCTGTCTGTCTGTCTGTCTGTCTGTCTGTCTGTCTGTCTGTCTGTCTGTCTGTCTGTCTGTCTGTCTGTCTGTCTGTCTGTCTGTCTGTCTGTCTGTCTGTCTGTCTGTCTGTCTGTCTGTCTGTCTGTCTGTCTGTCTGTCTGTCTGTCTGTCTGTCTGTCTGTCTGTCTGTCTGTCTGTCTGTCTGTCTGTCTGTCTGTCTGTCTGTCTGTCTGTCTGTCTGTCTGTCTGTCTGTCTGTCTGTCTGTCTGTCTGTCTGTCTGTCTGTCTGTCTGTCTGTCTGTCTGTCTGTCTGTCTGTCTGTCTGTCTGTCTGTCTGTCTGTCTGTCTGTCTGTCTGTCTGTCTGTCTGTCTGTCTGTCTGTCTGTCTGTCTGTCTGTCTGTCTGTCTGTCTGTCTGTCTGTCTGTCTGTCTGTCTGTCTGTCTGTCTGTCTGTCTGTCTGTCTGTCTGTCTGTCTGTCTGTCTGTCTGTCTGTCTGTCTGTCTGTCTGTCTGTCTGTCTGTCTGTCTGTCTGTCTGTCTGTCTGTCTGTCTGTCTGTCTGTCTGTCTGTCTGTCTGTCTGTCTGTCTGTCTGTCTGTCTGTCTGTCTGTCTGTCTGTCTGTCTGTCTGTCTGTCTGTCTGTCTGTCTGTCTGTCTGTCTGTCTGTCTGTCTGTCTGTCTGTCTGTCTGTCTGTCTGTCTGTCTGTCTGTCTGTCTGTCTGTCTGTCTGTCTGTCTGTCTGTCTGTCTGTCTGTCTGTCTGTCTGTCTGTCTGTCTGTCTGTCTGTCTGTCTGTCTGTCTGTCTGTCTGTCTGTCTGTCTGTCTGTCTGTCTGTCTGTCTGTCTGTCTGTCTGTCTGTCTGTCTGTCTGTCTGTCTGTCTGTCTGTCTGTCTGTCTGTCTGTCTGTCTGTCTGTCTGTCTGTCTGTCTGTCTGTCTGTCTGTCTGTCTGTCTGTCTGTCTGTCTGTCTGTCTGTCTGTCTGTCTGTCTGTCTGTCTGTCTGTCTGTCTGTCTGTCTGTCTGTCTGTCTGTCTGTCTGTCTGTCTGTCTGTCTGTCTGTCTGTCTGTCTGTCTGTCTGTCTGTCTGTCTGTCTGTCTGTCTGTCTGTCTGTCTGTCTGTCTGTCTGTCTGTCTGTCTGTCTGTCTGTCTGTCTGTCTGTCTGTCTGTCTGTCTGTCTGTCTGTCTGTCTGTCTGTCTGTCTGTCTGTCTGTCTGTCTGTCTGTCTGTCTGTCTGTCTGTCTGTCTGTCTGTCTGTCTGTCTGTCTGTCTGTCTGTCTGTCTGTCTGTCTGTCTGTCTGTCTGTCTGTCTGTCTGTCTGTCTGTCTGTCTGTCTGTCTGTCTGTCTGTCTGTCTGTCTGTCTGTCTGTCTGTCTGTCTGTCTGTCTGTCTGTCTGTCTGTCTGTCTGTCTGTCTGTCTGTCTGTCTGTCTGTCTGTCTGTCTGTCTGTCTGTCTGTCTGTCTGTCTGTCTGTCTGTCTGTCTGTCTGTCTGTCTGTCTGTCTGTCTGTCTGTCTGTCTGTCTGTCTGTCTGTCTGTCTGTCTGTCTGTCTGTCTGTCTGTCTGTCTGTCTGTCTGTCTGTCTGTCTGTCTGTCTGTCTGTCTGTCTGTCTGTCTGTCTGTCTGTCTGTCTGTCTGTCTGTCTGTCTGTCTGTCTGTCTGTCTGTCTGTCTGTCTGTCTGTCTGTCTGTCTGTCTGTCTGTCTGTCTGTCTGTCTGTCTGTCTGTCTGTCTGTCTGTCTGTCTGTCTGTCTGTCTGTCTGTCTGTCTGTCTGTCTGTCTGTCTGTCTGTCTGTCTGTCTGTCTGTCTGTCTGTCTGTCTGTCTGTCTGTCTGTCTGTCTGTCTGTCTGTCTGTCTGTCTGTCTGTCTGTCTGTCTGTCTGTCTGTCTGTCTGTCTGTCTGTCTGTCTGTCTGTCTGTCTGTCTGTCTGTCTGTCTGTCTGTCTGTCTGTCTGTCTGTCTGTCTGTCTGTCTGTCTGTCTGTCTGTCTGTCTGTCTGTCTGTCTGTCTGTCTGTCTGTCTGTCTGTCTGTCTGTCTGTCTGTCTGTCTGTCTGTCTGTCTGTCTGTCTGTCTGTCTGTCTGTCTGTCTGTCTGTCTGTCTGTCTGTCTGTCTGTCTGTCTGTCTGTCTGTCTGTCTGTCTGTCTGTCTGTCTGTCTGTCTGTCTGTCTGTCTGTCTGTCTGTCTGTCTGTCTGTCTGTCTGTCTGTCTGTCTGTCTGTCTGTCTGTCTGTCTGTCTGTCTGTCTGTCTGTCTGTCTGTCTGTCTGTCTGTCTGTCTGTCTGTCTGTCTGTCTGTCTGTCTGTCTGTCTGTCTGTCTGTCTGTCTGTCTGTCTGTCTGTCTGTCTGTCTGTCTGTCTGTCTGTCTGTCTGTCTGTCTGTCTGTCTGTCTGTCTGTCTGTCTGTCTGTCTGTCTGTCTGTCTGTCTGTCTGTCTGTCTGTCTGTCTGTCTGTCTGTCTGTCTGTCTGTCTGTCTGTCTGTCTGTCTGTCTGTCTGTCTGTCTGTCTGTCTGTCTGTCTGTCTGTCTGTCTGTCTGTCTGTCTGTCTGTCTGTCTGTCTGTCTGTCTGTCTGTCTGTCTGTCTGTCTGTCTGTCTGTCTGTATGTCTGTCTGTCTGTCTGTCTGTCTGTCTGTCTGTCTGTCTGTCTGTCTGTCTGTCTGTCTGTCTGTCTGTCTGTCTGTCTGTCTGTCTGTCTGTCTGTCTGTCTGTCTGTCTGTCTGTCTGTCTGTCTGTCTGTCTGTCTGTCTGTCTGTCTGTCTGTCTGTCTGTCTGTCTGTCTGTCTGTCTGTCTGTCTGTCTGTCTGTCTGTCTGTCTGTCTGTCTGTCTGTCTGTCTGTCTGTCTGTCTGTCTGTCTGTCTGTCTGTCTGTCTGTCTGTCTTTAACGACCAACGCGCATAACTCAAAAACCGCTTGGCCGATTTTAATGAAATTTGGTACCTAGCGATGGTCCCATTTAAAAATGAACAAAATGCATTAAACACAAGCCAAATAAAAGGGTGGGGGTAGATTTCAAAAATTAGAGTTTATATGAAAATATGGCGTGTGTGATATCAAACGAAAGGTAATTGAGTCTAGAGTTAAACAAAATATATTTCAGTTTTTTTTTAAAGGGTGGGGATAGATTTTAAAAATTAGAGTTTACGTGAAAATATGGCGTGTGTGATATCAAACGAAAGGTAATTGAGTCCAGAGTTAAACAAAATAAATTTTAGTTTTTTTTTTAAGGGTGGGGGTAGATTTCGAAAATTTGAGTTTGTCAAAACATGGCTTGTGTGGTATTAAACGAAAGGTTCTTTAGTCTGGAGTTGAATAAAATATATTTCAGTTTTTAGTTGTATTAGCACGTACACTATAACTATAGTAGGGGAGATCGGGGCTAGTTGACTGTTTTTACAGGAATAGTTTTATTAAATTTATTATATAATCGTTATCGATCTGTGGCATGCGAAAAATTAGTAAATTGTTTATAAATTTGACATTAATTATTACTTTTGGTTTACTATCACTAGGTGAAAAAATATTTGGCACTTTTAGAATTACGGACAGATAAGTCAACTAGCCTCGTATACGGGGTTAGTTAACATTCATAAAGGGGTTAGTTGACTTGATAATTTATTATAGTTTTTTAAAAAGAAAAACAATGGAGTTGCAAAGTAAAGGTTTATTTTCTTAAATTATAAAAGTAGTTGAGTGCTAAACAAAACAAAAAACAACTAAACTAATAGAGAGAGGCCTACAAGTCGTCATCTAAGTTACAGTTGATGCACTTATAATAAATATTGGAGGTGCCGATACATTTGTCATGGGCCCATCTGCAACAACTGATGCATTGCACCCAGTTTTCACCGCCTGCGCTAATTCGATAAGATTCGTCGCACACCAGGCACTCAGTATCACCATCGTATTCTGAAGATGACGCAAAACCGATGAAAACATGTCAAAAATAATAACCAAAAAATGGAAAATCAATGTCAGGCTTCGTTTCCTATAAAGCTTGCCTTTACGATGAGTTTCCTTAGGTAAAACAACAGCACATGACGTCACCCAAAATTTAGGCCACATTTAAGAACATGCAAATATCCGTTATGATTAAAATATATAAAGTCATATACGTTAGTGATCACATTTTCACAAAATATTTATAAAAACGTATAAAACCCAACCCAACGAACAATAATTAATAATTTATAAGTTAGAAAATTATTACATACCAACGATGATTGTAGATTAATTATTCCCACTGACATACAACACGACCTTTCATCACAGCGATACGTCTTATGTCGGATTTAATACCAATAAGTACGAAATTCGCAATTGTGGCGCAATTTATTAAAATACACTAACATTAGAGGCAATAAGTCAACTAACCCCGTTAGTCAACTAGCCCCGGTCTACCCTACCTAGTGTGAGCTTAGGGGCCCATATATTGGCAGAGTCTTTTAGAACTGTCATTTTTCCTTTGTGAGGAACGCGTTAAAAGTACCGTATTTGTATAACATTTTTGTAAAATGGGTCTTATAGCGGAAGGTAAGTAGATTTTATACCTGTACATTTTGATTCCAATTTTGATATGTAAACAGGTAAGACGATCGTTTGTTTGGCATGTCTGAAATTCTATAAAAATATAGATTTCTTATAAAAGTTGGACAAAAACTTTGCTTCCGTCATCAACCGTTTTCTTAAAATTTTTATTTTCTTAAGAGTGCGTATCGTCCAAAAATAATGGTTTAAAATTTGGTTCCGCAAGTTCCCTATATACCATATAAATGATTTACTAAAAAGGCATTAATTAAAGAAAAGCGAGGGTTATATTAATCATATACAACAAGGCATATCACTCTTAACAAAGCTTGCCTATTATTTTTTAAGCACTTTACGCTAACTAAAACAAATAAAAATATAAAAACATTAATAAAATTAAAAAATACAAATAGTGTCATAAATAATAAAAAAGTAAAAATAAAAAAAGTTAAAATGTTCATTGTGATACCTCAAAATTAAATAAAAAGAGGGACATTCGATTAAAATGCCAATTGTAATATCTCAGAAACCAAAAACTACAAATGAAGTTAATTTTGACAGGTGGATTATTTATGAATAAAAATAAATAAAAAAAGTTTTAAGGTATATACGCAATAAGGACATCCTTTCCAAAGCATCTTTGTTAGGCATTCCACGGTGAGAGCAATTTAACCTTAAACAACCCCAAGTACCAAGTTTGATACAAATCGCAAATCGGTTCATAAATAAGATAATCTATAGGAGATGAAAATTTGAGGTCCTCCATGCTAGTTTTTTTTTGTTTCAAAAATCATAATTGAAATATATATCGGTTTATAAATGTAAAAGTCTGCCATTTCAGAAATCATGGTTATCGACTATGTATATACCCCTCAAAGTTCCAATTTAAAGATATATGTTATATGAAAATATCCTGCCTACACTTAGAAGAAACCAGAACCTTCTATGAAACCCGAGAACCTTCCAGATAAGAAGCTTATTCTGCTGACTTGCGTTTCACATGAAATAAACAACACGTGCATTCAAGCCGAATTAGCACTTTATTTCTCAGAACCTTTCAAGATAAGAAGACCATTCTTCTGACTTGCGTCTCTCATGGAATAAACAACACGTGCATTCCTGCCGAATTGCACTTTAGTTCTAAGAAGTTTAAATCTAGAATATTAAGGAATTATTCCATTGCTTAATCAGCACCTTTTCTTTATATAAACTGAAATCATTGTAATGTTAATTCATTCTCTTTAGAATCGTTCTTAAGTACACGTTCAATTATAACGTTTAAGTCCTATATGGTATTTAATCAAAATAAAGTTTTTTAAAAAGTTAAAAGTAAACTTTAAAGTATAACATTTGGCGCAGTCGGTAGGATAGTTTAACACACGCGAAAACACGAGTATTCTAATTCGCGAGTGGTGAAGCTCCAGCTCTTTAAGCTATCAAGAATCTACAGCAACCAAGAAGTTACATAAGCAACAAAGAAGTTACATAGCAACTAAGAAGTTACACAAGCAACAAAGAAGCTAGACAGCAACGAACCAAGCGTCCTCGCAACCAACGGATACGGAAGGAACACCTAGTGAAGCCCCTGGTAGCCGAACACGTGGAGACAAATGGTCCAGCTAAAGCTTTTGTGAGTAAGACAATTGAACCATCACGTTTTATTTTTTTTTCAAATAAGTTGCTATTTTGAAAAATCTGTTCGATTTTCTAACCCTGACTTTTACAATTTTGAATTTTTAAGAAAATTTTTCAATTTAAAAGAAGTCAAAAATAAAATTAGTTTTAAGAAACAAAATCTAAAAAAGTTTTAATTTAAGTTTTAAAACACAAGAAAACAAAAACCATCAAAAATGACTGAACCTCGTAATAACCAACCAGCAAACGTACCAGCAAACCAACCTATAGTTGAGGTTGAACCTTATCGTTTATCGGAAATTTTCTCAATAATCCCTGAATACGATGGAGATCAAATATTTTTAGGAACTTTTATCAATGCTTGCGATTGTGCTTATAACATGGCCGTCGGAGATCAACGCGATTTATTGGTCATACACATTAAAAATAAATTAAAAGGAAAAGCCGCACAATTGGTAAACTCTCGAAATCCTCTTTTTTGGATTCAGATTAAGCAATTATTAACAACATATTATAGAGATACGCGAGACCTTTCTTCATTAATTCAAGATCTACAAAGACTTAAACAACAAACAAATGAATCACCTTTAATGCTTTTCAATAGATTACAAGTTATGAGTTCAAAAATGCACGCTTGTATTCAAAAATCAAATTTAAATATGCTTCAAAAAGATGCACAAATCCAAATTATAGATTCTATGGCATTAAATACGCTTTTAACAGGTTTAGAATCGCGCATAGGTCATATTGTCCGTGCTAGCAATCCTAAAGATTTACTTGAAGCACAAGTAAGAATAAGACGCGAACTACAACTTTCATATTTTGAAACACAAAAAACTCCAAACCGACCCAATGTTTCAAATAATCCCATACAAAATAGACAAAATAATTTTCAATCGCGAAGAATACCCTCTTAACCACAAAAATGTTTTAAATGTAATCGTTTAGGTCATCACGCAAGTGAATGTCGTACTTTTGTTCAGAGACCCCCGGTCTACACAAGTCAAAATCAACAATTTAACCAAAATTTTCAAAGACCCAATTTTGCCCAAAATCAACCAAGCACCTCTAGAAATTTTGTACCACAAAACCAAAAAAATAATTTTAGACCATCAGTAATTCAAAGAAATCCAAATTACAATTCTCCACAACATAGAGCACATGTAGTGAACTATTCTGATGAATATTTTAATAATTTTGACAACTACAATTACTATGATCCCAATTTTGAAAATTTTAAAAACTATGTCCTTATGATCCAAATTTTGAAAATTTTCAGTATGAAAATCAGTTTCATTACGAAAATGAAAACTATCAACCATCTTACGAATATCCTTATTCACAAGAATTTTCAAATAATCTTGATGAACAATATTTAAATGACATAAGTCAATATAATTTTAATCAACCCGGAGTATATCAAAATTTTGAAAATCAAAATCAAATTTTGCCGCCAGAGACCCAAAATTTTCAAATTACTTCCAATCAAAACCATCCACCCCTATCGATTCAAGAAACGGAATCCCAATTAGAACAAACTACTACGAAAATCCAACACATGTCAATCAATCAAACACCAGAACAAACATTCGTGTAAATACCAATCTACATAATTTAAACTCAAAAAATCTTTTTTATATTAATGACGCAACAAATAAATTTAAACTTTTAATTGACACCGGCGCAGGAATTTCAGTATTTAAAGAAAAAACAGTCGAAAATTATAATAATCGATTTGCAGAAAATGTGATAGTACAAGGAATAACCGATGAAAAAATTCCAATCACCCAATCAGTATTAATCCCTTTCGCTAAAGACAATCCACTAAAAGTCTATATTTGTAATTTAGACATAGAATTTGACGGAATATTAGGACTCGATTTTCTTGAACATTACCAATGCGTAATTGATTTAAATTCGAAACAGCTATGCACCAATTTTAAAATAATACCTTTAATTCAAGTAACAGAAAAAACTTTTGAACAAAATCTCGAAAATAATCAAAATCAAATAAATCAAAACATACCACCAATACCTAAACCAAGATTAATTCAAAATCAAAAAACGCCACCAATACCAAAACCGCGAATAAATATAAATCAAAATAATTTTTAAAATCAAATATCTCTAGAACCGCGAACCGAACAAGTTTTCAAATTAATATGGAATAAAAAAAACATAGATGCAATTTTAATTGGTCAAGAAATAGAAAAAGTAAGATTACCAAACGCCCTAGTCCACATTAACGAAAATGGTGAATTTTATACATCAGTAATAAATCCCAATGCTATTCCTAAAACAATTAATTTTAATAACTTGTCTTTCGAACCCATACCAAGTGTTCACGATATTTTAAATTTTACTACCAATGAAGACGAACTCATTGATAGAATCGACCTTATTAAAAATCAATTAAGACTAGAACATCTAAATTACGAAGAAAAAGAACTAATTTCAAATCTTTGTTTTGAATTTTCTGACATTTTCTATATCGAAGGAGATCAATTAACTTTCACTAATGAAATCAAACATACAATTGAAACCAACAATGCTCATCCAATTTTTACTAAATCATATCGGTACCCTCAAATACACAAAGAGGAAGTAAAAACACAAATTAATAATATGCTCGATCAAAAAATAATCCGCCCATCAATTTCCCCGTGGTTATCACCTGTTTGGGTAGTCCCAAAAAAACTTGACGCCTCTAACAAACAAAAATGGAGAGTAGTAATCGATTATAGAAAACTGAATGAAGTAACAGTTGACGATAAATATCCACTTCCAAATATTTCAGATTTATTAGATCAGTTAGGTAAATGTCAATATTTTACAACACTTGATTTAGCATCCGGTTTTCACCAAATTGAAATTAATCAAAAAGATATTCAAACAACAGCCTTTTCTGTCAAAAATGGACAATACGAATTTGTTCGTATGCCATTTGGTTTAAAAAATGCACCCTCCACATTTCAACGTGTGATGGATAACATTTTATTAGGCATTCTAAATGAACGTTGTTTAGTTTATATGGACGATATTATTGTTTATTCACCCACTATTCATGAACACATTTCACGTCTTTCCGAAGTTTTCCAAAGATTACGAAAATCAAATTTAAAAATTCAACCTGACAAATGCCAGTTTTTACGAAAAGAATTAGCATACTTCAGACATTTAATTACCGAAAATGGAGTAAAACCAAACCCTGATAAAGTTAAATGTATACAAAACTTTCCAGAATTAAAAAATCCCCGTGACGTAAAATCATTTCTCGGACTTGCCAGATATTATCGAAGATTCATACCGAACTTCGCGAAAATCTCAAAACCCTTAACAAAACTTCTTCAAAAAGATACAAAATTTATTTTCTCTAAAGAATGTCAAGAAGCTTTTGAAACACTCAAAAATGCATTAATTTCTGATCCAATACTAATATATCCAAATTTCGAAGAACCGTTCATTTTAACTACAGACGCGAGCGCATTTGCGATAGGAGCCGTACTTTCACAAGGTCCAATTGGTAAAAACCTTCCGATAGCTTTTGCATCGAGAACCCTTTGTAGTGCAGAAACTAAATAGTCCACTATTGAAAGAGAACTATTAGCAATAGTATGGTCCGTAAAACACTTTCGACCTTACCTTTTTGGTAGAAAATTCACTATAGTCACCGATCACAGACCTCTAACCTGGCTACTTTCAATTAAAGACCCTGGTAGCAGATTAGCACGTTGGCGATTAAAATTAGTAGAATATAGTTTTAAAATCATTCATAAACCCGGTAAAATCAATAAAAATGCAGACGCTTTATCGCGGATAAAAATCAATCATTTCAAAGACTGTATAGACTTTAAATCAAACATTAAAATTTTTGCAAACAACGAAAATAACGATCAAGAACCAATTTTTAATGAAGAAGACGATCAAAAAATAACAGATGAATTAAACAGATTTGTTGAACTTTACAAGACGCGATCCCTAATTGATTATTCTAAAATCGAAACCTCGAGTGATCAATTATTAGATAAATCAAATAAATTAATAGTAACCTTTTTCCGACAAAATAAAATGGAAGATTTACATTTTAAAATCATTGATGATATTTTTGAAGAAGAGTTCCACCTTGAAGAATTAAAAATTAATATTGTTTCTAGCAAAACAGTTAAAGATTGTAAATATTTTATTATAGCCCTACCATTCGATAATGATGATTGTTCACAACACTTATTTTATTGCCTTTTTAAAGACCAAAATGAACTTGAAATTAACAAAACATACTGCATCGAAAACAATCTATATTTACCAACTTTAGAGATGCTATCTTACATCTTTTCTGATAAAGACATAAAATTAAAAATTTGCCAAAATATAATAACAACCCCCGACGAAGATGAAATCCCAATAATTTTAGAAAATTATCACCTAGGAAAAAGCAACCTACACCGTGGAATAAATGAAACAGTTAGACGCATTAGAGAAAAATATAATTGGCGTGGTTTAACAAAAAACGGAGAAGATTTCATAAAAAAATGTGAAACTTGTCAAAAAGTAAAAATTGTTCGTAAAAATCTAAGCAGACCCTTCGTTGTAACAGAAACACCACGTACTCCTCTTGAACGAATCGATATCGATATTTTTGAATACCCAACTAGAAATTACGCGTTAACAGTACGGGATGAATTAACAAAATTTACACAAGCTTACGCAATGAGTGATAAAAAAGCAAGTACAGTAGTATTTTACTATTTTTCCAACATTTCGGTGTACCCTTACGAATACATTGCGATTATGGCAAAGAATTTGATAATATCCTTTTAAAAGATTTATGTACCCTATACGATTCTTTGTTTAAAACTCGTAGACAATGATTGTGTAGAAATAAAATTTCGGACTTGTGTAAACAGTTTACACTTGATAACGGTTAGAGATACTTATTAACCGAAACGTCGTGTTTTAAAATAAATAAAGACAATGGAAGTCCGAAATTTTATTTCGACCCTATACGATGTTAAGTTAACATTTTCTAGCGTAGCACATCCCCAGTCAAACGGTTCACTAGAACGATTTCACGCAACCCTTTGCGAAATGATTAGAATCAATAAACAAGAAAACCCTGAAGATCATTGTGTTAGCGTTCTTCCATACGCAGTAATTTGCTATAATAATACAAAAAACAAAACACAAGGATTTACCCCTTACGAACTCGTTTTCGGACATACATCCAGTAGACCCCCCGAAAAACTTTATAATCAAGAACAATTGATATCTAAATATGTACGCGATTTAAATAATAGAATGGACTATTTTTACAAATTAGCTAGAAATAGAACTGATCAATCGAAACAAAAATCGAAAGAACGATTTGACGAATACGTACGAAAGAATCTCCCTGAATTTAATGTAGGAGACAAAGTTTGGCTTAAAGAATCACAAATCAAATCAAAATCAGAAAACTTATTTAATGGTCCTTTTGAAATTTTAGAAATACATCGTAACTCTGCAACACTTAAAAACCCACAAATAAATCAATTAACCAAAGTTACTTTTGATAGGTTAAAACCGTGCTTTGAATAAAATAAAAATCTTTTATTTTAGATTAATGGATATAATCTCAATCGTTTCCAGTCAATATTCAATATTACCAATAAATAATACACTAGGACTATTTTATCATAAAGAATCCCTTATCAGAATTTCTAATAATGAATGGACACTTGTTGTTTACAAAGATCTTTTACCCTTTAAGAAAGCAATTGTGCATAACGACAAAATTTTAGATACCTTTATGAATCACTTTTCAATCAATAATAATCAAATTGCAAATTTCAAATCGCAAATTAAAACGCATGTTAGCCTTTTAAAACAAATTTCTAATTACGTTAATATTAAATACGAAGAACTTATCTCGGATACAAAAGAAAAATCATATAGGCAAAAACGTGGAATATTTAATGGCATCGGAACTATTTGGAAATCTATTACAGGAAATTTAGATGCATCAGACGGAGAATACTTTAATGATTGTATTAATAAAGTATCGACTGATGAGAAAAATATTGAAAGATTATTGCAAAAACAAATTTCAGTCACAACCTCTGTTATTAAAAGTTTTAATACGACTTTACAAAAATTACAAATTGATGAAGAAACGTTTAATCATGATATTAAATTAATTCAATATTTAGTTACTTCGATTTCTGATAACGCTGCCTATGCAGAAGCACAAATAAAAGCATTAGATTTATGCAAATCGCTTATGGAAAGTTACACCTTTATTAAAGACTCATTAAATGACGCGTTAAACGCAGTAACTTTTGCACGTTTAAAAATATTGCATGGTTCAATAATAAAACCATCGGATTTGGTAGATTGATTGAAAAAGATTTCTCATTCATTACAAAAAAATAATTTGCCTTTACCAATATCAATCTCAACGGTAGCCCAATACATTAATTTAATTGAACTTAGTGCTTTTCAAACTGAATCAAAAATAGTATTTGTTCTTAAAATACAAGAGGTATTTTAGACCCTCGACTTATACTTTATACAGACTACCCAATACCAATATTAGATAATCGAACAGGTCTTCACCATACTATATCAACAATTAATAAATTTATTGCGCGTGACGATGATTCAATGTTTTTCGTCACCTTCCACAACGTGGACCACTGCAAGATCATCGAAAGAAGAACGAAGCTCTGTTCCAAAGTACTTCCGTATCCCATCGACAGTGATGCTATTTGTGAAGCTCAACTATTGAAGCAACAAACTCAGCTGCCAAAAACATGTCAAACAACCATTTTCTATGCACAAGGCTACAATGTTCAACCACTAAAAGAAAATCAATGGCTAGTTACTACATCAGAACCAGTACCTACCAATATTAAATGCAAGAATCAAGAAATCATTACGAAATTAATTGAAACCAATAGTAAAATTCGTTTCAAATCAACATGCAATGTTAGCCCGCGGATAGAAAAAACGCTAAATGCAGTGGACTGTAAATATTTTAATGATATCGCGAGCAAACATAAATATATTGATATGAAATTACGAAATAATCAGACGTCCATAGGTAAAATTGTTGGAACCACACAACGATAATCAGATAAGTGCACTCACCTCCTTTGCAGCCAAATTCTCCTCGTTTCAAGGGGCCCCCGAAGGATCTAATGATGTCACCACGTAGCTGAAGGGCTGAAGTTTCTAGTTCTATGCTTCAGTACACAAAATTCGAGCACTTTCAGGTGTAGATATTTGAAATAGTTGGAGAACGAAATTAACACGCCTTTTTCTCTAGGCGATTGACAAGGATCTCACTGGTTGTTGGTGCGCATGTCCAAATACGCGGAATGCGCTTTGTCCTTCATACAGTTGTGTGTTTTTAAATATATATATAAACAACCGCGAAATTTAGCGGGAGCTAACATAACTGCCCTCCAAAACACACAAATTTAGAATCTCAACCGGACAGATATAGATATAAGAAAAAGAATCGACCGATAAATATGAATGAATGAAAACAGATAAGTATCGTAAGTTTATTTAGATATAACGAAATCCCGAAAAAAGGCAAAACAAACAAACAAAAAATTCAAAAAAAATTAAAAATAAAAAAACCTATTGTAATACCCGGTAAAAGGTAGAAAATTAAAATTACTTTTAATTTGGCAAGAGGCACAGTTTTACAACTGGCCGCTTATAAACACCGGTAACCGTTTTTACCGTCGCAACACGCACCTGACCGTCCCCGCCGGGATGCAGTTCGATGACCCGACCGACCGGCCATTTCAAAGGCGATTGAATGTGATCACTTGTTATGATAACCAAATCATTTAATTTGATATTTGGGGACAAATCAGTCCACTTGTGTCGCTGTTGTAGCGTATGCAAATACTCTATAGAATACCGTTTCCAAAAATCATTATGTAGTTTTTGGATTAGTTGCCATCTCGAGAGCCGATTTAGGGGAACCTCGGACAAATCTGACTCCGGAATTTCTGAATTAAGGGGTTCAAGTGTCAAAAAATGCCCAGGGGTAAGAGGTTGAAGATCGTGTGGGTCTGAAGAGGCAGGAGATAAAGGGCGACTATTAAGTACGGCTTCTATGCGACAGGTAAGGGTGGACATCTCCATGATAGACAACTTCTGGTCGCCGACAACTCGTACAAAGTGAGTTTTAAAACTTTTGACGCCAGCTTCTGCCAGGCCATTGAAATGTGGACTGAGAGGAGGTCCCAGATGCCAACGAATAGAAAGTCTGGTGGCAGCACTTCTTGCGTAATCCAGTAATTGGTTACGAAACCCTATAAAATTACTGCCTTGATCTGACCAGCATTGCGTCACGCTTCCGCGTCTGGAAATGAATCGATGGAATGCACCTACGAATCCTTCGGTGGACAGTTCCATGGTTAATTCCAAATGCACGCAATGTGTGGCCGTACAGACAAACACACAGACATACGATTTGAAAGCTTTACAACCACGGTAACGATGAGGAATCACAAAGAAAGGTCCACAAAAGTCGATAGCTACACTCGAAAAAGGTTTTAGTTGATTGATTCGATGAGCGGGAAGTGAACTCATTATGGGCGGTCTATAGGGTTTAGGGTTGATTCTAAAACATTGCAAGCACTTGGATATGGTTCTTTGAATTGCCCGTCTGGCAGATAATATCCAAAATTGCTGTAAAAGCAGATTATGTAATGTTTTAAACCCAGGATGAAGATATTGTCGATGAGCGGACTCGATAAGAAGTGTAGTTAAACGATGGTCACTCGAAAGTAAGACGGGGTGTTTTGCAGAATAAGACAAAAGGTCAGATTTTTGTAATCTGCCACCGACTCTAATGATATTATTCTCATCAAGAAAAGGTGAAAGTTTTCGCAAAGGTTTCGGTATTGGTTTATCCTTAGATAACGCGGAAAAAAGCTCAGAAAAACAAGAACCTTGCACGCGTTTGATAAGAAGGTGTAACGCACTTTGCATCTCACCGGTGGTAGGAAAAACAATATTCTCAAAAATAACTTTTTGGTCCGGCGGCTTAGTGGGTTTTTGATAGGAATGCTATTGAAAAAGGTTAACTATTCGAAGGACATAACAAATGATACGTTGAATTTTTGATATAGAGGAATATTTGATAAGAAGCTGATCTAAGAAGTTCACATCAATTATCGCATTGCAACAGACTTTTGGCTTTTCCTCCAGATTAATATCTCCGAAATCAATCGGCATTTTTGGTTTATGAAAATCGGGCCATTCGTTTTCGGGAGACCGCAAAAACGACGGTGCGTTCCACCACATGTCATGTGACATGAGCTGTGAAGGGGTGGCCCCTCGTGACGCAATATCGGCTGCATTCAAAGCAGAAGGAATGTAGCGCCACGAGTTTGAGGGAATGATTTCTTGGATTCTACTGACTCGATTTCCAACAAAGGTTTGCCAGCGATTAGGAGGGGATGAAAGCCAGTGCAATACGACTTGCGAATCGCAGAAAGTAACGATATTTGTAAAAGTTATTTTTCCTTCATAGCTAGATAAAACGAAGTCAATTAATTCGCTTAAAAGAAATGCGCCTAGGAGTTCTAGCCTAGCCAAAGTTTGTGACTTTATAGGCGCGACCCTAGATTTTGCAGTTATGAGAGAAACAGATATATTGTTTTTCTCTTCTACACGAAAATATACGACGCCTGCGTAGCCTCGAATTGAAGCGTCACAGAAGCCGATGATTTGACAGGTATTGGTTTTTGACAGCTTGATTTGTCGGGGTAATTGAAAATTGGAAAGAAGCGGGAATTCAGAACGAAGTTTGTTCCAAGAGTCGATGATAGAAGAATCTGGTTCTTCGTCCCAGCCTATTTTCGATATCCACAACTGTTGCAAAATAAATTTTGCTTGTAGCAACAAGGGACAAAGAAAACCTAAGAAATCGAAGATTGTCCCTATGATAGATAAAATAGAACGTTTGGTTGGGGGTTTGTCCTTCATTCGGCATTGATAAGAAAAAATGTCGTTTTTTGGATGCCATTGAAGTCCTAAAACTTTGATAAAGTGGGGTTCCTCCTTATCGAAAGAGAGAGGCATTTGACGATCGGACTCTGGCAATGTTGCCAATAACTCAGGACAATTGCTTGCCCATTTTTTAAGTTCAAATCCTCCCGACTTCAACAAATCATTGAGTTCTGTTTGAAGGGAGAGAGCTTCAGAAAGCGAAGGGCTAGTTCCCAAGATATCGTCGATATAGATTGACGTTTTTAGAACAGTACTAGCCATAGGAAAACGTTCCTTTTCTCTCTCTGCCAGCTCATTTAAGGTACGCATGGCTAGAAAAGGTGAGCATGTCATGCCAAAAGTGACAGTAGAAAGTTCCCACACTGAAAGTGGGTCCTGTGGAGAAAACCTCCTAATATCCTTTGATAAGGACGGTGATAAGGATTGATAAGGACTTGACGGAACATCTGTTTGATGTCAGCAATGTAGGCAATAGGATTAAGACGAAACGTAAGGAGTAAAGAAGCAATATCCTTTTGAAGTTTCGGTCCAGATAACAATGTGTCATTGAGACTAATATTTTTTGGGGTGACTGCTGAACAGTCCCAGACTACCCTTAATTTTGTACTCAAGCTTTCCGGCTTTAATACGCAATGATGTGCTAAAAAACACGATACGTCGACCTTTGGTTGACTAGATAAAACTAAACTCATATGATTAGAATCGATATAGTCTTGCATGAAACTTGAATAGGCAGTGTACAGATCAGGATTTTTGATTAATCTATTTTCTAGAAGTAAAAATCTACGATAAGCTTGCGGATAAGTATTTCCTAGGTCAGGGTTTATTTTGTCTTTAAACGGAAGATCTACCATGAATCTACCGCTTAGTTGCCGTACTACACTAGCAGTAAAAATTGATTCTGCCTGTTTTTCTTCCTTTGATAAGATTTGTTTTTTAGGCAAATGTTCGATTTCCCAAAACCTAGGGAGAATGACCTCTAAAGGAGGTGAATGACTCGTTAAAAAACAACTGGTTCGTTCCGTAAGACTACCTACTTCGTCAACCTTTCCCATGACGACCCAGCCAAAGATAGTTTCAAGGGCTGAAGGCTGCCCTACCTGTCCAAGAACCCTGCCCTCCTTGAATATCTGTGCGAATAGCTCGCAACCAATAACCAGGTCCACAGGTCTAGATTTGAAATAAGATGGGTCGGCAAGTTTAAGGTTTCCCAAGTGTTTCCACTGATTATCGTTCAAAGAGAATGTAGGCATATTGGAACATAGTTGTGGAACAACAATTGCTTCGAAATTAAGTAAAGGAGTGACTTGTCCTTGTGGCTTAATGTGACATTGAACGAGCCCTTTGGAAGTGAAAGAAGACATCTGATTTATTCCGAATATTTCAGTGGTGTAACTTCGCCTAGGAAGATTAAGACGCTGAATACACTTTTCACTGATGAATCCTGTCTGCGATCCAGAATCAAGCAGTGCCCTTACAGGTTGAAAATTTCCGCAACCGTCCATAACATCTATTATGGCGGTGCATAAAAGAAAGGTACCTGAAGGTCCTGAGGCATTTAATGACACATGAAGATTATTGACAGGTGGTGTGTGAATGACAGGACTAGTATCTTGGCTTCCAGACTCTTGATTAGTTTCTAAGATATGAGTTAAAGTGTGGTGCCTTTTACTATTGCAAATCCTGCATGAATATTTTGATTTGCACGTATCTACATTATGCAAGGGATGAAAACACGCTAGACATAATTTTTTCTGTTTGACGAAAGATAGGCGATCGATAGGTGAGAGATCAAGAAATGATTGACATTTCGAAAGCACGTGACCTTGATTACACCGGAAACATTTTATTCCCGTACTCGAATTAGTTGAGGTGCCAGCCAGTCCTATAAAAGGCGAATTGGATGATTTATAGGTAGGCTTTTGCCCAAACTGATTTCGCATAGAATTTGAATTTTGATAGGTAGGCTTTTGCCCAGACTGATTTTGCATAGAATTTGAATTTTGATAGGTAGGCTTTTGCCCAGACTGATTTTGCATAAAATTTGATTTTTGATATATAGGCACCTTTTTGGGTGCTGTTGATTGAGGAAGTGATTCCAAAACTTTACATCTTTTTTCTAGAAATTGAAAAAGTGACTGAAAAGTGGGAATTTCGTTATTAGTATTGGCGTGACTCATTTCGAAATTTGAACGCGTTGGAATATCCAATTTTTCTAATAAAATGAAAAAAATAATAAAGTCCCAACTGTCAACGTCAAAGCTAAGTGATTTTAAAATTTCTAGGGATTCAGAAAAGGTGTCAATTAAATTACGCAATTCTTTAGCTGACTCGTTTTTTAAGGTGGAGTTCATAATTGAGCTTAAAGCATCATTTGCTAGGTCTCGCTTGTTTTGATATCTATTGACTAATTTGTCATAAGCAATTTTATAATTTTGATCAGATAAGCTAATCCCTGATATCAATTTTAAAGGCTCATCCTCGAGATATGAAAATAAATATTGAAGTTTTCGAACGTTACTTAGACTTTGATTTTGATCTATAATGTTATTAAAAAGATCGAAAAAGCTTGGCCATAATTTTTTATCACCTCGGAATATGGGAATACCTAACTCTTTGAGTTTTGGAGTTTCGTTTTGTCGAACATATGATCCCGAAAAGGATGGGGCCTCAACCGGAAATATTTTAGAGTAAACCCCCTTACACGCATAAAAATATTTACGAGCTGAAAGGATCGCATCCTGCGTTTTAAATTCCTCATCGTCCGAGTCGTCTAGCAACATAATGACGTCATTATGCGCCAGCATGCATTTATCGAAGGTTTCATCCAAATCGGCAAACTCGTTTCTCGCTCTTTCATCTTTTCCCGCAGTCTGCGACATCACATAACACTCGGTGATCGCAGATAAAAAACCCTTGCGTTTTTGTACGGCTTTTTTGACAGACATGATTTTACCTTTGAAATGACGAAATTGTCGGTAAATATACAATTAACGCTAAATTAATGCTTCTGAAATAGAAAAATGACGAATTGTCGAAAATATGCACTAATTTATCGCAATTGATGAAAATTGTTTTAAATATCGAAATGATATGAAACACCCTAACATATAAATGAGAAATGTTTTTGTTTGTTTTGTTTTGTGGTTCCTTCGCTTTGTTTACTGAATCGAGCACGCGAAAGGCACGTGAACCGCACGGACAACTTTGTCGATTCAAATACAATGCGTGCGAAAATTCAAGGCCGTTGTTTGGCTTGGCCACAGATTAGGTAAATAATTATTAATACCGTCGTATGGATCTATTATTTAAAATAATTCGGTCGAAGGAGCACTTTATGTTAGCCCGCGGATTGAAAAAACGCTAAATGCAGTGGACTGTAAATATTTTAATGATATCGCGAGCAAACATAAATATATTGATATGAAATTACGAAATAATCAGACGTCCATAGGTAAAATTGTTGGAACCACACAACGGTAATCAGATAAGTGCACTCACCTCCTTTGCAGCCAAATTCTCCTCGTTTCAAGGGGCCCCCGAAGGATCTAATGATGTCACCACGTAGCTGAAGGGCTGAAGTTTCTAGTTCTATGCTTCAGTACACAAAATTCGAGCACCTTCAGGTGTAGATATTTGAAATAGTTGGAGAACGAAATTAACACGCCTTTTTCTCTAGGCGATTGACAAGGATCTCACTGGTTGTTGGTGCGCATGTCCAAATACGCGGAATGCGCTTTGTCCTTCATACAGTTGTGTGTTTTTAAATATATATATAAACAACCGCGAAATTTAGCGGGAGCTAACATGCAATGCTTTTATTGGAAGTACGAGGATTCATTCTGAAACCATACTTCAAGAAAGTACCTTCGAAGAAATAAATTCAACAATAATCAATATTCCATATACTTGTTGTAAAGATATGCCTGAAATCCCCAAAATTCAAGGCCTAAAACCACTAAAGTTAAGCAAAATAAACGTCGAAGATCTGAATATTGCACAACATAATCTCAACCAATATTCAGAAGAATTAGATAAAATGATCAATCAACCATTCATTCAAAAACACATTGATTGGTTTACTATCATTACAATAACATTGATAGTACTACTAGTAATTCTTTACATTATTAACAAATGTCAAAGACGCCGAAGAACAAGAAATGGTAATAATACCAATAACGATAATGATAATGGTAACGACTTTCCACCATTTCCAAAACCTAATCTACAAAAAATTAGGAATTTATCGAATATCTTACCAAGAAGAAGACCTAGCATACACATCGAAGATCAAATCGAAGAAGAAATCGAACCCAATGCAAAATTAATAATCAATCAATTAATCATCTTAATTAAAGTTGCCGTATAATGCCAACTTTTTCAAAAAGAGGGGAGCTGTTATATGAAAATATCCTTCCTACACTTAGAAGAAACCAGAACCTTCTATGAAACCCGAGAACCTTCCAGATAAGAAGCTTATTCTGCTGACTTGCGTTTCCCATGAAATAAACAACACGTGCATTCAAGCCGAATTAGCACTTTATTTCTCAGAACCTTTCAAGATAAGAAGACCATTCTGCTGACTTGCGTCTCTCATGGAATAAACAACACGTGCATTCCTGCCGAATTGCACTTTAGTTCTAAGAAGTTTAAATCTAGAATATTAAGGAATTATTCCATTGCTTAATCAGCACCTTTTCTTTATATAAACTGAAATCATTGTAATGTTAATTCATTCTCTTTAGAATCGTTCTTAAGTACACGTTCAATTATAACGTTTAAGTCCTATATTTTATTTAATCAAAATAAAGTTTTTTAAAAAGTTAAAAGTAAACTTTAAAGTATAACATATATATCGGTTCATAAAGAATTTGGATCCGCTATAAACTTTTTTTTTAAGTTTCAGTCCACAATTATAGTCAGCGACTTTAGACAAGCCAAAATTGCAAATTTGATACATACCGATAAATAAATGGGACAGTCCGCCATTTTGCAACCGCCATGTAAAATTTTTTTAGGTTTGATTCAAAAATTATAATTAGAGCCTATTAACTCCCCAAACTTCTCAATTTTATACTTATCGGCTCATAAATAGGAAACTTCGCCATTTTAGATCCGCCATTTTTTGCTAATAAAATGGTTTTAAAATTATTTAAACTATATCTTGCTTATTTCAAAACAAAATATTGTCATAAAACCTTTTTTTTCTACTTTTCGTCAAAAACCAGGTCCAAGAGCCCACTGAGCTGCGTAAACAGTGTCCACGAAAGCTATCTATTCCAGTTTCATTCTTTGTATCAACCACTTCTACTTACCTAAACTGTTTCATGTCTCGCGAACTAGGAGAAAGCGTTACTTCCGCTTCAGTGGAATACAACAATCGGGCGACAGCTTTCAAGCTGCCAGCTAAAAGGTAAGCTACGGCCGGTCTTTCTGTCATGAAATCCAGCTGCAGATTGAAATCGTCGATTGCGTTGCACACAAAAGCGGCTTCTGTTGCGAGATGATCCGCTGCTAACAAGGTTAATATTTCATTGTAGTAGGTATCAATTTCCATGTAAATTAAATCAGTCATTATAGAATTTTAGCTTGCAAAAGGTGGTGTAGTCGCGAGTTTGACATTGTGTCAGGATAGAAAATAATGTCCAATTAGCAAAATGGCATAAGTTACGTTTATAAACAAGTGCACATTAACCCTAAACAATCTAAGGAAATGAACTTCTGTATTTAGTTCAATTTGCATTAAAACGTGTAATAAACTGTATAGGAAATTAAAAACAAAAAGCGATTGACCGTTCATCGATGATGTTTATACAGGAAACAAAACACATCTCGATATCCTATTAATAGCAAACGGTATTTAATAAAAGCATCTCCAAAAGAGTTTAGCAGTTAGTTGTAAGTTGAGAACGTAACGTCCCACACGTACAAGTTAACAGTCAAGACAAGTAGTAGTCAGAAGTCGAGCGTATCTAGAGGATACGCATCTATTAGCAAGATTTATTTAATGTAAGTAGTAATTATAAGTATTGTTAATAAAAATATAAACCTAACTTAAACTGTGTTACGTCACGTTAAAACCCCCTCGTGATAATATGTTGTTGCAGTGTAGTCCTAAAAACAAATTTGAGATTTCGACTTCCGGCTTCCCCCGCCATCTTGGATTTAGTGTGGACAAATGGTTATTTTTTAAAACTAAATGGTTACTGTACGTTTTGGGAAAACAAGTTTAAGCCAAAAGTTAAAAATAATAAAATTTGCTACAAAAATGCTTTAGTACGTTTTTTGTTGTAAGATAAATGGTTGTCGAGTTATAACGCTAAATATTTCGCCGCCATTTTAGATTTTGACCAATTTTTTTAGTGGCCTTTAACTTCAAAACTGCTTGTTTTTGAGAAAATCAGGGATAGAAAATAATGTCCTATTAAGTAAATAGCACAAGTTACGTTTATAATCAAGTGCACATTAACCCTAAACCATCCAAGGAAATGAACTTCTGTATATAGTTCAAATTGTATTAAAAGTAATAAATTGTATACAGAATTATTATAAACAAGAAGAGATTAATCGGTCATCGATGATGTTTATACAGGAAACAAAACACATCTCGATATCCTATCAATGGCAAACGGTTTGTAATAAAAGCATCTCCAAAAGAGTTTAGCAGTTAGTTGTAAGCTGAGAACCTAACGTCCCAGGCGTAGTTAATAGTGAAGACAAGTAGTACGCTAGTCAGAAGTTATAAGAAGTTGAGCGTATCGAGAAGATACACATTTGTAGACAAAATGTATTTAAGTACAATGTAAGTAGTAATTATAAGTATTGTAAAATAAAACCATAACACCTAACTTAAACTGTGTTACGTCACGATAAAACCCCTTCGTGACAATAACTTAAAATAAATACCAACTAATAGCCTATAAAATGAGAAATTATTGAGTTTTCTGTGTAGTACCGTTGCCGAGATACGAACCCTGAAGTGTTAGTGAAGCAGTATACCCGTTCCATATGTATTCTCATAGTAGGGGGAGTGTACTTAAAATGGGATACTTTAAAATTTATACAAAAAAAAGTTTTGACAAAAAATAACAAAATAAAATATTATTTTTTGTTTGTTATAGTTCATTGGTAGTACTTTAAACACTTAAAAACAATTTGTTATTTTGAAAAATCTAGACCACTGCAGTTTCCCATTTTACCCTAATTGTGCAGATAAAATTAACATTCAAAATACACAAAAAACAGGTTTAATAAAAAAATACGACACAAAGATAAAACTAAATTGAGAGACAATTTGTTTAAACAAATCATTTAGGAGTCTTAACAATAATATACTTTTTATTCTTAATATGGCACAAATATAGTAATAACTAAAATAAATTATTTCTTGGCTAAATAATAACCTAATAATAACCAGTAAAATAATTCCAATAATGCTTATTATAAAAAAGAACAGAGACTTAACGAAAACAAAAAATCGTTCGTAAAAAGGCGGGTAAAAAGTTTTCATCAGTCATTTAATTGAGGTAAAACGGGATATCCCATTTTAGCTATTTTAGCAATTTCCCATTTTACCTCAATCTCATATATAATATTTAAATTTATCTTACTTTTTACTTACAGTCGAACCTTTCTAACTCGAACCTCTATAACTCGAACCTCTCTATAACTCGAACCCTTTAAGCGGTCCCTGCACGTTTTCTATGTATTTTAACCTCTTTAGTTCGAATTTCTATAACTCGAACTCTCCATAGCTCGAACTGTTTTGGTTGTCCCTTGGAGTTCGTCCGCCCGCCCGTCCGTCCGTCCGCCCGTCCGTCCGTCCGTCCGTCCATCCGCCCGCCCGTCCGTCCGTCCGTCCGTCCGTCCGTCCGTCCGTCCGTCCGTCCGTCCATCCGTCCGTCCGTCCGTCCATCCGTCCGTCTGTCTGTCTGTCTGTCAGTCTGGATGTCTGTCTGTAACGACCAACGAGTGTAACTCAAAAACCGCTTGCCCGATTTTAATGAAATTTGGTACCTATGCTGAGTCTTGGGTCGGGGTGGTCCCATTTAAAAATGAACAAAATCCCCCAATCACAAGCCAAATAAAAGGGTTGGGGGTATATTTCAAAAATTAGAGTTTAAGTGAAAGTATGGCGTGTGTGATATCAAACGAAAGCTAATTGAGTCTGGAGTTAAACAAAATACATTTTAGTTTTTAAAAAAAGGGTGGGGGTAGATTTTAGAAATTTGAGTTTAAGTCAAAACATGGCTTGTGTGGTGTCAAACGAAAGGTAATTGTGTCTGGACTTGAATAAAATATATTTCAGTTTTTAGTTATATTAGCTCACACGTAGACTATAACTATAGTACCTAGTGTAAGCTTAGGTGCCTATAGATTGGCAGAGTACTGTGAGTGGTGTTTTTGATCTTGATATCATATTGTAATTATTTTGTATGTGGAGGCGAATAGCGTAGGTAGTCTTTTTAAGCCTAGGCCAATAGTGTGAGTGGTTTTTTGACCTTAATATGACAATGTAAAGGTATGACAGCCTTTGTCTTTTGTGTGCAGGTGCGAGTGAGTCTTTGTCTTTTGTATCTGGAGGCGAATCGTGTGGGTGGTCTTTTTAACCTTGGTATGATATCGCATAGTTGCGAAGGCCATTTTCTTTTGTGTGGTTAGTCAAATTGTGCGAGTGATATTTTTTACCTCGAGAATGATTGGCCTTGAGACCTAATTCATTACCCAACAAGTCGAGACAAGTTTAAGTCAAGATCGCAGATATTGTGAAAGAGTAAAAATGAGCTGCAGCTCATCAAACGACATTTTGTAAAACTCATTAACAACACGCAAATAATAATTAAAACAAAATTGTTAAACTATGCAATATCATACTAAGTCAAAAAGACCAACCACACTATTCGCTTCCACACACAAAAGACAAAGACTCGCTCGCAGCTGCACACAAAAGACAAAGGCTGACATACCTTTACATTGTCATATTAACGGATATGTAGACTTAATAACCAATATATATAGCGAAGCAACAGCATCAATCAAAATCCACAAAGGAACCAAGCTAAGCCTCATAAGAAGAGGTGTGAGCAGGGTGACGCAATATCCCCTAAATTATTTAACCAGGCCCTAAAATATGTTTTTAAAAGCTTAGATTGGGAAGAAATAGGCATTAAAGTAAACGGCCAATTCTTGAACCATCTAAGATATGCTGATGATATCGCCTTAATAACAGACAAGAAAGAAGAACTGATAAATATGCTGGAAAAACTGGATACATCAGTTAAAAATATAGGTTTAAGTATGAACTACAAATTATTAAACTGAAAAAAGAAAAGCAAAGCGACAATCAAGAGACGAGTAAGATTGGCCTGGGCAGCATTCGGTAAATTAAGCTACATATTAAGAAATAAAAAATATCCTCAGTACCTCAAAACGAAAGTGTATAACTAATGTATCCTTCCTGTATTTACCTATGGATCCCAGACCTGGACACTTACAATATCAAACATGGATAAGGTAACAAAAGCCCAAAGATCAACGGAAAGGCAACTGTTACATGTAAAGCTGACAGATTGAAAAAGGAATGAATGGATAAGAAATAAAACAAAAGTAAGGGATGTCAGAGGAGAAGTAGCAAAATTAAAATGGAAATTTGTCGGTCATAATGTTAGACAGAAAGACGATCAACAAATGTATCATAAACTGAAGACCTTGGGAAAAGAAAAGAAGTAAGGGAAGACCCCAAATGAGATGAGCGTACGATTTGAAGTAACACGCGGGAACTAGATGGATGAACACGGTGACAGACAGAGAAGAGTGGAAGATATTGGGGGAGGCCTATGTCCAAATATGGATTGAAGAAGACTAAATAGATAGATAGATAGATATTTTAGAACGCGAAGTTTGCAATACTAGCTTAAACGTAAGTTAGGAAAGTTATCAGTCACATAATTTTTATTGATAAAGCGGGCAAAAATTAAACTTTGCTTAAAAAATATCAGAAGCTTACGTAACGAGCCTTTTGGTTAAAAATTGAGAATTATTGAAATAAAGCCTGGCTATAATGTTGCCAGGCACAATTTTGACACCTTCACATTGTAATATCAGCTGCGATCTTTCAACAAACGGCCTTTGTTTACTATATGAACCGCAATAAATAGTGCCTTCTTTAATTAATTGAAAATAAACGACGAAAGTTTTAAATTCGACTTTGATATGTCAATTTTGAAGGATGAACTGTCAGTTTTCAATGTGAATGTGTCAAAATAGTGCCTGGCACAATTATAGCCTGGCTGTATTTGAATAATTCTCTAATGATGCAAGCACGGATCACCTAACAAACAGATATGGAACTCAGGTGGTGGGGGGTGCTACGCGCATCTTTCACGCAGCCTGCCATGTTGGGGTCAACCACTCCAGGGGCGCATTCTGTATTTCAATATTTTTTAAACTTTTAGTACGTGTTGAGCATTAGTGGTGTGTAGATGTGATTTTTGTATTTGATATATGTTATTTTTGATTTTAAACAATGGAAACGGTTTGTGCCGTAAGAGACTGTAAATCCACGAAACGGTATACCCTTAATCGAAGTAATTTTCGATTTCCGCAGGATCCTATAAGGCAAACTTATACATTATTTTATCTTTCGATTTTTTAAAAACTTTTGCCATATCCTATACAAGGTGTGTCCTATGAGATGAATCTGTAAATGATTTAAGTACAAAGAGTTCTTAAGGACATATAGATCTGCAACCCCTTTGATTTTGTTTTTTTATTTTTTTTATACTTTTGCAGGATTTGTTATATTTATCTCAAATTTAAAAATCGGCCGCTATTAGATCCTAAAAAACAAGAAATTAACTATGCTTTGTCTAGAAAGTTTTTGGTGTTTTGTATGAAACAGCGGCATAAGCTCAGTTTGTAGAAAAGGGAAATTTGTAGATTGGTATTTTGATCCTTTAATTAAGCAGAGGTTCACAAATTAAAAGGGTAGGGGACAATTCGCCGCAGCCGATTAACCGCGGCCGATTCGCCGCGGCTGGCTGATTGGCCGCGGCTCGTTTTGCCGTGGGGACATTTCGCCGCCAATCGAATTGCCGCGGGGACAATTTGCCGCGGGAACAATTCGCCGCGAGATTTTTGTTTCATGATATTACCATTGTTTTATTTACCTTGACTTCATATAATATTTTTTTATAAAAATAATGTTTTCAAACTTTCCAACTATTTATTTGGTGGTAACTATGTACAGTTACCAGCATTTTTTAATTGGAAAAAATAAATAAAATGACGAATGTAGAATTGCGGTTTTTGCCATTTATGAACCGATATGCATCAAACTAGAAACTTTAGGATGTTTCAGGGCGCTGATTATTATTTTTAACTTAAACTAAAAAAAATAAAATAAATGGGAACCGACCTGAAACACCCAGAATTTGATGCATATCGGTTCAAAAATTGAAAAATCCGCCATGTTGTATCGCCATTTTGATTTTTTTAAATTTAAGTTAAAAATAATGATCAGCGACCTTAAAAATCTCATCAGTCCGAGTTAGATACAAATCCGTCCCCAAACGGAAAAATCCGCCATTTTGGATCCGCCATTTTATTTATTTTTCTAATAAAAAAAATGTTTTAAAGGTTTGAAAAAAGTTATAATCAAACAAATATATATGAAGTCAAGCTAAATACAACTGTTTAAACAATTCCCAATGGTAACATCATAAAACAAAAAAATCTCACGATGAATTGTCCCCGCGGCGAGTTGGACCACAGCGAATTGGCCGCGGCGAATTGTCCCCTACTCATCTAAAGGGCCCTTAATAAAAAGAGAAAATAGTCATTTTAGCACTAAATTTATTAACATTTTTAAAACAGATTTTTGGGTAATAGGTTTCAATATTTTTAGATATTTTTGAATAATTTTGAAACCTAATTATTGCCGTTTGGTAATGCATAATTCCACAAAGCAAAATGGTCTGTTATAATTTTTAAGAGACAAACAACAAAACGAAAAAAAAATGCTAAGTTTAACCCTGTAAAAACAAAGAGGTCTAAATGTAATGCCAAAAAAATCTTTGTTTTGATCATTTCCACAATTCCTTAAAGTTTCATGCATTATTTAAATTAAACCCTGTATAATACACTATTATATAACATTTGGTCAAGAGTTTTTGACACAAATTTGTTATAATTTTTTATGATGCTATTATTTACACTTTTAAGAATACATATAAAACAATTTTTTTTTTAAATATTGGATTTTACTAAATTTTAAAATATTAATTTACCGTGAAGCAATTTTGTGCTAATTGTAAAGATTATTTGGTCACCCTGTATCTCCTTAAACTTTCAATTTTTGGAAAAAAATAATAAATAATATCTGATTCCAGTAAATTAAGAAATTACTCTACAATGTCAAACTTCTTATATTTTAAATTCACAATTTTACTCCTCTTGAAACTTAATAAATGTTATCCGAATACAACAAAAAAAGCAATCAATTTTTTTCTTTTTGTGTTTGGCTGTATGCTGGAAACGACAACATGCTAACGTATTCTGAACTAAGAAGAAGACCTCTTTTTGTGCTTCCCATATCTCTCATTCAATAGAACACATTATTTCCATAGTCCTACAGAGGACAAAATATAATATTTTTACGCGGCCGAGACTCTAAAATTCATTTTAGCTCCCATTTTTAGCAGAACAAAACTATTTTAATGTTTTTATTGTTTCTGGCAGTAAAGATATTTTTTCGCATAAACAATCTGAAACATTCATATTTTATGATAAATTTATTTTAATCCGGCTCTGAGTTTGATTCCCAATGCTCAGCCATCGTTGAATTCTCCGAGATCAAAGACGGCCAGCCGGCTTATTTATCTGTTTGTTAGGTGATCCGTGATGCAAGTTCAAATTTACCTACCTTCTTTGGCATTTCCTTGATACTTAAGAACGTCGTGCACGCCATCTAGTGTCGTAAGAAACTCTTTTAAGTTACCGCCAAGGCATTTGAATGCGCGTTCGGTTCTGTCCGTGCACGATAAACTTATTAGTTCTTGGCCCAAATCATCCAGGAATTTTTCTTCATCTACTCCTGAAAAATAAAGATTTGAATCAAATTATTTGAAAGAATGTTTAGAAACACTACTTCTTTAATTCTTAATAATTGGGTTGACGTATTATCTTTAGACCGAGGGGTGGCTCGGTATTTCCTTTTGGTGTACAGGCTAGGGGAAATACCAGGAAATACTAGGGAAGTACTGGGAAATACTACGAAGTACAAGGAAATACTAGGAAATACTAGGAAATACTAGGAAATACTAGGAAATACCAGGAAATACCGGGAAATACCGGGAAATACAGGAAATACAACAAACTGCGCAAGCGCGTCAATGCTGTGTTTCTTCACTTTGTGTGCGAATATTAGTGACAATGCAATGTTAGAAACAAAAAATATGGTAAGTTAGATGACAATTACTTGATATTGCTAATTTCAGAATCTATTTAACCCATTTTAATAAAATTTGACATATATGTTCTTTGAGCTATTCTGTCTAGTTAAGAGGCAATTAGTTTTACGCTACCACTAGTGCAGGCGCTGGAGGTACTTGAGTATGCAAAATATGAGGAACGCAGGTTGACAATGGATTCAAAGAATAGGTCACATATTAACGATCTGGATGTTGCTAACCCAGTTTTTGGTCCAATTTTTATTATCCCCCCTTCTCTTATAGTAGTATTCAAATTTTTTATAATTTAATGAAGTTAAAGCCCTAAAGCTACGATGACACATAAATGCATCAAAAAATGTGTAAAATTTAACCATAAAACAAAATTATTAAATTTTTTTAAATTTTAGCTGCAAAAAGCCCCGAAAATCCCCAGACCCTCCAAAAGTTAACATTTTTAGGTTTTTTTCAAATTTTCTCAAAAACTAATTTTCTTAGGAAAAAATATGTAATTATCTTTAAGGAAGAAAATAAATTAACTTTTAATAACATATAAAACAGTGGGGTACGACTGACGACAACCCCTCCAGCTTCCGTTTATTAAGGTAATGTAAAAAAATTAAAAAAATAAACATTTTCTTAAAAACCAAGTTCAATATCAAAAAATGTTGTGAATTTGTTATTGTAGAGAATAAAATTTCTTTTTAAACGATGTATAACAATGCAAGATTAGTTTTTTCTGTAACAAGGGAGGGACGCACAATGCGGACTCCTGTGGGCAATATTCGAAAAACTGAGGTTACATTTTAAAAGTTTTAGTATTGCCGATGTATAGATAAATGTCCAGTTTATCTGTAATCATAACCTATTTTTTAGTCATTGTCTGTAGTTAAAGTCGTTATTTTAAAACAGGTACAAAAAAATCGTATAAAATACCTATCAGAAAATAATTTTACTGGTTCTGCATTTAAATATAATTTTTTTTTAAGCATTACAGTGATATATATTTACGCTATTTGTTTAAATAAAATTTTGTCAAATTGACGTCTCGCTTTTAAAATAATTTAATTAAAACTGTTATGCTTACAAAAAAAAATATTTTTTAAATTTTATTAAGGTTATAAAAAATTGCAAAGATTTGCAAGGTCTGGCATATATCCTAAATATTAGTCCAATGAATTAGTAAAAAGGTAGCATAAATATTTTTTGCTACTGGCTGCTACTAAGGGTGCTGTATTTTTTTAAATAATATATTTTAATCCTAATAATTTATAACACATTGCTTACCACCCCGGTTGAGAGGCCTCACATCATCTCCTGTTTAGGTATACCCTTAAAACCAGTCTTGCCGCCATTTGGACAAATATAAAATTGTGACAGCTCTCATCAACGTCAAAAATGGCGGCAGCAAGGTGTCAAAAATGGCACTAAATCTGGAGAAGATATGAGGCTTATTATTCGGTGATGGCGAGTGGTTATCAATGATCTCTATATATATATATATATATATATATATATATATATATAACTTAGTTATAGGTGATAATAAAGTTTTAAAAAATTCCCAAAATATTTATGGTACGGTACTAAAGTCACCTTATAGTACTGTGAGCAAAATGGAAAATTAAATATTTTAGAATCGCATATCGTATTGGCCGTATTTTGTCAATGGGAACGCACAAAAACAATAATTTGAGGTAGGTAATAAAATTATAAAAATACTGCTATCAGTCTTAAAATATCCTGTCTGTCCTGTCTGTCCTGTCTGTCCTGTCTGTCCTGTCTGTCCTGTCTGTCCTGTCTGTCCTGTCTGTCCTGTCTGTCCTGTCTGTCCTGTCTGTCCTGTCTGTCCTGTCTGTCCTGTCTGTCCTGTCTGTCCTGTCTGTCCTGTCTGTCCTGTCTGTCCTGTCTGTCCTGTCTGTCCTGTCTGTCCTGTCTGTCCTGTCTGTCCTGTCTGTCCTGTCTGTCCTGTCTGTCCTGTCTGTCCTGTCTGTCCTGTCTGTCCTGTCTGTCCTGTCTGTCCTGTCTGTCCTGTCTGTCCTGTCTGTCCTGTCTGTCCTGTCTGTCCTGTCTGTCCTGTCTGTCCTGTCTGTCCTGTCTGTCCTGTCTGTCCTGTCTGTCCTGTCTGTCCTGTCTGTCCTGTCTGTCCTGTCTGTCCTGTCTGTCCTGTCTGTCCTGTCTGTCCTGTCTGTCCTGTCTGTCCTGTCTGTCCTGTCTGTCCTGTCTGTCCTGTCTGTCCTGTCTGTCCTGTCTGTCCTGTCTGTCCTGTCTGTCCTGTCTGTCCTGTCTGTCCTGTCTGTCCTGTCTGTCCTGTCTGTCCTGTCTGTCCTGTCTGTCCTGTCTGTCCTGTCTGTCCTGTCTGTCCTGTCTGTCCTGTCTGTCCTGTCTGTCCTGTCTGTCCTGTCTGTCCTGTCTGTCCTGTCTGTCCTGTCTGTCCTGTCTGTCCTGTCTGTCCTGTCTGTCCTGTCTGTCCTGTCTGTCCTGTCTGTCCTGTCTGTCCTGTCTGTCCTGTCTGTCCTGTCTGTCCTGTCTGTCCTGTCTGTCCTGTCTGTCCTGTCTGTCCTGTCTGTCCTGTCTGTCCTGTCTGTCCTGTCTGTCCTGTCTGTCCTGTCTGTCCTGTCTGTCCTGTCTGTCCTGTCTGTCCTGTCTGTCCTGTCTGTCCTGTCTGTCCTGTCTGTCCTGTCTGTCCTGTCTGTCCTGTCTGTCCTGTCTGTCCTGTCTGTCCTGTCTGTCCTGTCTGTCCTGTCTGTCCTGTCTGTCCTGTCTGTCCTGTCTGTCCTGTCTGTCCTGTCTGTCCTGTCTGTCCTGTCTGTCCTGTCTGTCCTGTCTGTCCTGTCTGTCCTGTCTGTCCTGTCTGTCCTGTCTGTCCTGTCTGTCCTGTCTGTCCTGTCTGTCCTGTCTGTCCTGTCTGTCCTGTCTGTCCTGTCTGTCCTGTCTGTCCTGTCTGTCCTGTCTGTCCTGTCTGTCCTGTCTGTCCTGTCTGTCCTGTCTGTCCTGTCTGTCCTGTCTGTCCTGTCTGTCCTGTCTGTCCTGTCTGTCCTGTCTGTCCTGTCTGTCCTGTCTGTCCTGTCTGTCCTGTCTGTCCTGTCTGTCCTGTCTGTCCTGTCTGTCCTGTCTGTCCTGTCTGTCCTGTCTGTCCTGTCTGTCCTGTCTGTCCTGTCTGTCCTGTCTGTCCTGTCTGTCCTGTCTGTCCTGTCTGTCCTGTCTGTCCTGTCTGTCCTGTCTGTCCTGTCTGTCCTGTCTGTCCTGTCTGTCCTGTCTGTCCTGTCTGTCCTGTCTGTCCTGTCTGTCCTGTCTGTCCTGTCTGTCCTGTCTGTCCTGTCTGTCCTGTCTGTCCTGTCTGTCCTGTCTGTCCTGTCTGTCCTGTCTGTCCTGTCTGTCCTGTCTGTCCTGTCTGTCCTGTCTGTCCTGTCTGTCCTGTCTGTCCTGTCTGTCCTGTCTGTCCTGTCTGTCCTGTCTGTCCTGTCTGTCCTGTCTGTCCTGTCTGTCCTGTCTGTCCTGTCTGTCCTGTCTGTCCTGTCTGTCCTGTCTGTCCTGTCTGTCCTGTCTGTCCTGTCTGTCCTGTCTGTCCTGTCTGTCCTGTCTGTCCTGTCTGTCCTGTCTGTCCTGTCTGTCCTGTCTGTCCTGTCTGTCCTGTCTGTCCTGTCTGTCCTGTCTGTCCTGTCTGTCCTGTCTGTCCTGTCTGTCCTGTCTGTCCTGTCTGTCCTGTCTGTCCTGTCTGTCCTGTCTGTCCTGTCTGTCCTGTCTGTCCTGTCTGTCCTGTCTGTCCTGTCTGTCCTGTCTGTCCTGTCTGTCCTGTCTGTCCTGTCTGTCCTGTCTGTCCTGTCTGTCCTGTCTGTCCTGTCTGTCCTGTCTGTCCTGTCTGTCCTGTCTGTCCTGTCTGTCCTGTCTGTCCTGTCTGTCCTGTCTGTCCTGTCTGTCCTGTCTGTCCTGTCTGTCCTGTCTGTCCTGTCTGTCCTGTCTGTCCTGTCTGTCCTGTCTGTCCTGTCTGTCCTGTCTGTCCTGTCTGTCCTGTCTGTCCTGTCTGTCCTGTCTGTCCTGTCTGTCCTGTCTGTCCTGTCTGTCCTGTCTGTCCTGTCTGTCCTGTCTGTCCTGTCTGTCCTGTCTGTCCTGTCTGTCCTGTCTGTCCTGTCTGTCCTGTCTGTCCTGTCTGTCCTGTCTGTCCTGTCTGTCCTGTCTGTCCTGTCTGTCCTGTCTGTCCTGTCTGTCCTGTCTGTCCTGTCTGTCCTGTCTGTCCTGTCTGTCCTGTCTGTCCTGTCTGTCCTGTCTGTCCTGTCTGTCCTGTCTGTCCTGTCTGTCCTGTCTGTCCTGTCTGTCCTGTCTGTCCTGTCTGTCCTGTCTGTCCTGTCTGTCCTGTCTGTCCTGTCTGTCCTGTCTGTCCTGTCTGTCCTGTCTGTCCTGTCTGTCCTGTCTGTCCTGTCTGTCCTGTCTGTCCTGTCTGTCCTGTCTGTCCTGTCTGTCCTGTCTGTCCTGTCTGTCCTGTCTGTCCTGTCTGTCCTGTCTGTCCTGTCTGTCCTGTCTGTCCTGTCTGTCCTGTCTGTCCTGTCTGTCCTGTCTGTCCTGTCTGTCCTGTCTGTCCTGTCTGTCCTGTCTGTCCTGTCTGTCCTGTCTGTCCTGTCTGTCCTGTCTGTCCTGTCTGTCCTGTCTGTCCTGTCTGTCCTGTCTGTCCTGTCTGTCCTGTCTGTCCTGTCTGTCCTGTCTGTCCTGTCTGTCCTGTCTGTCCTGTCTGTCCTGTCTGTCCTGTCTGTCCTGTCTGTCCTGTCTGTCCTGTCTGTCCTGTCTGTCCTGTCTGTCCTGTCTGTCCTGTCTGTCCTGTCTGTCCTGTCTGTCCTGTCTGTCCTGTCTGTCCTGTCTGTCCTGTCTGTCCTGTCTGTCCTGTCTGTCCTGTCTGTCCTGTCTGTCCTGTCTGTCCTGTCTGTCCTGTCTGTCCTGTCTGTCCTGTCTGTCCTGTCTGTCCTGTCTGTCCTGTCTGTCCTGTCTGTCCTGTCTGTCCTGTCTGTCCTGTCTGTCCTGTCTGTCCTGTCTGTCCTGTCTGTCCTGTCTGTCCTGTCTGTCCTGTCTGTCCTGTCTGTCCTGTCTGTCCTGTCTGTCCTGTCTGTCCTGTCTGTCCTGTCTGTCCTGTCTGTCCTGTCTGTCCTGTCTGTCCTGTCTGTCCTGTCTGTCCTGTCTGTCCTGTCTGTCCTGTCTGTCCTGTCTGTCCTGTCTGTCCTGTCTGTCCTGTCTGTCCTGTCTGTCCTGTCTGTCCTGTCTGTCCTGTCTGTCCTGTCTGTCCTGTCTGTCCTGTCTGTCCTGTCTGTCCTGTCTGTCCTGTCTGTCCTGTCTGTCCTGTCTGTCCTGTCTGTCCTGTCTGTCCTGTCTGTCCTGTCTGTCCTGTCTGTCCTGTCTGTCCTGTCTGTCCTGTCTGTCCTGTCTGTCCTGTCTGTCCTGTCTGTCCTGTCTGTCCTGTCTGTCCTGTCTGTCCTGTCTGTCCTGTCTGTCCTGTCTGTCCTGTCTGTCCTGTCTGTCCTGTCTGTCCTGTCTGTCCTGTCTGTCCTGTCTGTCCTGTCTGTCCTGTCTGTCCTGTCTGTCCTGTCTGTCCTGTCTGTCCTGTCTGTCCTGTCTGTCCTGTCTGTCCTGTCTGTCCTGTCTGTCCTGTCTGTCCTGTCTGTCCTGTCTGTCCTGTCTGTCCTGTCTGTCCTGTCTGTCCTGTCTGTCCTGTCTGTCCTGTCTGTCCTGTCTGTCCTGTCTGTCCTGTCTGTCCTGTCTGTCCTGTCTGTCCTGTCTGTCCTGTCTGTCCTGTCTGTCCTGTCTGTCCTGTCTGTCCTGTCTGTCCTGTCTGTCCTGTCTGTCCTGTCTGTCCTGTCTGTCCTGTCTGTCCTGTCTGTCCTGTCTGTCCTGTCTGTCCTGTCTGTCCTGTCTGTCCTGTCTGTCCTGTCTGTCCTGTCTGTCCTGTCTGTCCTGTCTGTCCTGTCTGTCCTGTCTGTCCTGTCTGTCCTGTCTGTCCTGTCTGTCCTGTCTGTCCTGTCTGTCCTGTCTGTCCTGTCTGTCCTGTCTGTCCTGTCTGTCCTGTCTGTCCTGTCTGTCCTGTCTGTCCTGTCTGTCCTGTCTGTCCTGTCTGTCCTGTCTGTCCTGTCTGTCCTGTCTGTCCTGTCTGTCCTGTCTGTCCTGTCTGTCCTGTCTGTCCTGTCTGTCCTGTCTGTCCTGTCTGTCCTGTCTGTCCTGTCTGTCCTGTCTGTCCTGTCTGTCCTGTCTGTCCTGTCTGTCCTGTCTGTCCTGTCTGTCCTGTCTGTCCTGTCTGTCCTGTCTGTCCTGTCTGTCCTGTCTGTCCTGTCTGTCCTGTCTGTCCTGTCTGTCCTGTCTGTCCTGTCTGTCCTGTCTGTCCTGTCTGTCCTGTCTGTCCTGTCTGTCCTGTCTGTCCTGTCTGTCCTGTCTGTCCTGTCTGTCCTGTCTGTCCTGTCTGTCCTGTCTGTCCTGTCTGTCCTGTCTGTCCTGTCTGTCCTGTCTGTCCTGTCTGTCCTGTCTGTCCTGTCTGTCCTGTCTGTCCTGTCTGTCCTGTCTGTCCTGTCTGTCCTGTCTGTCCTGTCTGTCCTGTCTGTCCTGTCTGTCCTGTCTGTCCTGTCTGTCCTGTCTGTCCTGTCTGTCCTGTCTGTCCTGTCTGTCCTGTCTGTCCTGTCTGTCCTGTCTGTCCTGTCTGTCCTGTCTGTCCTGTCTGTCCTGTCTGTCCTGTCTGTCCTGTCTGTCCTGTCTGTCCTGTCTGTCCTGTCTGTCCTGTCTGTCCTGTCTGTCCTGTCTGTCCTGTCTGTCCTGTCTGTCCTGTCTGTCCTGTCTGTCCTGTCTGTCCTGTCTGTCCTGTCTGTCCTGTCTGTCCTGTCTGTCCTGTCTGTCCTGTCTGTCCTGTCTGTCCTGTCTGTCCTGTCTGTCCTGTCTGTCCTGTCTGTCCTGTCTGTCCTGTCTGTCCTGTCTGTCCTGTCTGTCCTGTCTGTCCTGTCTGTCCTGTCTGTCCTGTCTGTCCTGTCTGTCCTGTCTGTCCTGTCTGTCCTGTCTGTCCTGTCTGTCCTGTCTGTCCTGTCTGTCCTGTCTGTCCTGTCTGTCCTGTCTGTCCTGTCTGTCCTGTCTGTCCTGTCTGTCCTGTCTGTCCTGTCTGTCCTGTCTGTCCTGTCTGTCCTGTCTGTCCTGTCTGTCCTGTCTGTCCTGTCTGTCCTGTCTGTCCTGTCTGTCCTGTCTGTCCTGTCTGTCCTGTCTGTCCTGTCTGTCCTGTCTGTCCTGTCTGTCCTGTCTGTCCTGTCTGTCCTGTCTGTCCTGTCTGTCCTGTCTGTCCTGTCTGTCCTGTCTGTCCTGTCTGTCCTGTCTGTCCTGTCTGTCCTGTCTGTCCTGTCTGTCCTGTCTGTCCTGTCTGTCCTGTCTGTCCTGTCTGTCCTGTCTGTCCTGTCTGTCCTGTCTGTCCTGTCTGTCCTGTCTGTCCTGTCTGTCCTGTCTGTCCTGTCTGTCCTGTCTGTCCTGTCTGTCCTGTCTGTCCTGTCTGTCCTGTCTGTCCTGTCTGTCCTGTCTGTCCTGTCTGTCCTGTCTGTCCTGTCTGTCCTGTCTGTCCTGTCTGTCCTGTCTGTCCTGTCTGTCCTGTCTGTCCTGTCTGTCCTGTCTGTCCTGTCTGTCCTGTCTGTCCTGTCTGTCCTGTCTGTCCTGTCTGTCCTGTCTGTCCTGTCTGTCCTGTCTGTCCTGTCTGTCCTGTCTGTCCTGTCTGTCCTGTCTGTCCTGTCTGTCCTGTCTGTCCTGTCTGTCCTGTCTGTCCTGTCTGTCCTGTCTGTCCTGTCTGTCCTGTCTGTCCTGTCTGTCCTGTCTGTCCTGTCTGTCCTGTCTGTCCTGTCTGTCCTGTCTGTCCTGTCTGTCCTGTCTGTCCTGTCTGTCCTGTCTGTCCTGTCTGTCCTGTCTGTCCTGTCTGTCCTGTCTGTCCTGTCTGTCCTGTCTGTCCTGTCTGTCCTGTCTGTCCTGTCTGTCCTGTCTGTCCTGTCTGTCCTGTCTGTACTCTCTGTCCTCTCTGTCCTCTCTGTCCTCTCTGTCCTGTCTGTCCTGTCTGTCCTGTCTGTCCTGTCTGTCCTGTCTGTCCTGTCTGTCCTGTCTGTCCTGTCTGTCCTGTCTGTCCTGTCTGTCCTGTCTGTCCTGTCTGTCCTGTCTGTCCTGTCTGTCCTGTCTGTCCTGTCTGTCCTGTCTGTCCTGTCTGTCCTGTCTGTCCTGTCTGTCCTGTCTGTCCTGTCTGTCCTGTCTGTCCTGTCTGTCCTGTCTGTCCTGTCTGTCCTGTCTGTCCTGTCTGTCCTGTCTGTCCTGTCTGTCCTGTCTGTCCTGTCTGTCCTGTCTGTCCTGTCTGTCCTGTCTGTCCTGTCTGTCCTGTCTGTCCTGTCTGTCCTGTCTGTCCTGTCTGTCCTGTCTGTCCTGTCTGTCCTGTCTGTCCTGTCTGTCCTGTCTGTCCTGTCTGTCCTGTCTGTCCTGTGTATATTATTTATTTATTTTTTAAAGATGACGGCCGAAAAAGTAAAAAAAAACATTTTTGTTTATTTTTTCGAAATTTAACAAGAAAAACTGGAAAAAACAAGACATGTCGTTACACAAAACACAGTTATTTTAAAAATGTCAAAAAAGTTGACATATGTCACGTACCGGGTGATTTGATTGAATTGACCATATTTTACTTAATAGCTATCTCCGTTAATATTGATCTAACAGTAACGTAAAGCCCCAAAGTTAAATAATTTTTCCTAAATTATCAGAATCTGATGTCAAAAATGACATATGTCAGACACTTGTCAAATTTTTGACATATGGATTTTTTTTTTAAATAAAACACAATACAATAAGGATGTTGTCATTTTGTTAATGAATATAATTTTTAAAATGTAAAAATTTCAACAACGGCTGGACTAAAGGTCAACATATTATATATTTTTGAAATCAGAAAAAAGAGCCCTATCAACTGAAAAAAGTATATATAGGGTGTTTTATAAAAAAATAAACTATATGTTAATAGTTTAACAAGTGTATAACATATGTCATTTTTGACATCAGATTCTGATAATTTAGGAAAAATTACAGTGAAACCTCCTATAAGCGGACACTCACGGTTCCGTCGACTTTGTCCGTTTATTGCAGGTGTCCGCTTATAAGAGGGAACTGCGAAATTTTAAAATATGTTTATTAACAATTTCCGCTGCTTGAGTTTTTCTGATATAAAATTTTTCAGCGATCATTCGTGCTGATAGATGTTCCTTCTCCGAAACTCCATTTTTTCACGTAAACTAAGAAGTTTTTTACTAGGCGCCAGTTCACAAAGATCTATTACTACCCAACTACATTCAACTATGGGGACATATGGTATTCAACTATGGGGTTGTGCTAAAGAGAGTAACATTCTAGTTGTACAGAGATTTCAAAATAAAGTATTAAGAAACATTGTGAATGCACCTTGGTACGTTCGAAATAGTGACCTTCATCGAGATCTAAAAATCGAAACTGTAGCAGAGACTATAAAAAAGTACGCAAAAAGCCATGAAGATAGACTCCATCGGCATGTGAATGTGGAAGCAATTCAGCTTCTAGACAATACTATGCTAGTTCGACGACTAAAAAGAGTGAAGCCGTTTGAGCTAGTAAACTAAGTGAATTACACATAAAACAAAATAATGCTATAAACACAACACAATTGTGAGTTACAGACTAAACAAAGCGGGGAGAACTGTTGAGTGAACCCTAAGTTTAAATCTGACTTTTCTAGTAAATTAAGTTAAAACAAAATTGCTAATTAGTCTTACTGACTAGATTGTAATAAAAAAAACACAGTGTGTTTGACAAATAAAAAAAAAAAAAAAAAACTACCCAACTGAACGATAAAAATCAAACACACAGTCCTGCCGAATAAAATATGTTGTAAATACGAGAGAAGTATTTAGTCTCCGCATTAAAACGGAAAGAGGTAATTCACTGGCTGCCGAGTGCGTTGTTCCCAACATACTACATAATATTTATACACATGAGGTGCAGCGCTCCGTCCCGTTGTCAGAGGTTCGCGTCCGGTTAAGGGAGGTTTCAGAATTTTTTAACCAAAAAAAATTGTCCGCGTCCGGTTATTAGAGTGTCCGGTTATAGGAGTGAATTTTACAGGTAATGAAATAGGGAAAAGCTTGGTTCCAACAAATTTGTCCGCTTAAAGGGAGTGTCCGCTTATTAGAGGTGTCCGCGAGGAGAGGTTTCACTGTATTTAACTTTGCTAATTTAAACGTTACTGTTGGATTAATGTTGACGGAGATAGCTATTAAGTAAAATATGGTCAATTTATTCGAATCACCCAGCACGTGACATATGTTAACTTTTTTGACATTTTTAAAATACCTGTGTTTTTTTTAACGAGATGTCTTGTTTTTTTCTATTTTTTTTTTGTTAAATTTTGAAAAAATAAACAAACATGTTTTTTTTAACTTTTTCGGCCGCCATCTTTAAAAAATAAATAAATTATATTTTTTTTGTACATTAAAATTTAAAGCTAATTAAGGTTAATATAAAACCACATGTCTTGATAAAAAAATTTACCAAACCAAAAAGATATTGTTGTGTTTATATTTTGAACGCCGCCATCATCCATGTCATTTATTATGAAATATTTAAAATCGGCGACCCAATTTAGTGTAAATCGATATACTACACGGCAATACTAGTTGTGTCAAACAAGAACAAAAAAATAATTTTTTTATCTGAACTTCGGCCGCCATCTTAAAATGCTAAATGTCAAATTGTAACTTTTTATAAATTTTTACAAAAAAATTTGGCTTAATACTGATAAAATCCAAAGATTTTTTTTGTCAAAATTTAATTTGGTCTAGAGGTTGTAAAAGGCTCTATTATTTTTGACAAATTAAGCGCCATCTTTGTGACGGCAGGGAAACTTATCATTTCTTTTTAGTACGTTTAAAGAACTGGCCAGTAGCTTTAATATGAGATACCAAACATAAATATCGCACAAGAAATAAAGAAAATATCGAAGAAAAATTATTTTTTTTTTAAATATAGCCGCCATTTTGTTTTGCAGTGACAGGTGTAATTGTTTTTTACATTTTTAATTTGAGTAGGTCCTACTTAAAGTAAATTTATCAAAATTAATTTAATTTCTCTTAAAGCAAGGAAATCATTTTTTAACTTTGGCAGCCGCCATCTTGGATTCTGAGGCCGGAAAATCGGGGATCCTCGAATAAAAATTTAGCTTTTGGTGTTAGGTACTACTATTCCAAATATAAAAAAATATACCCTTTTTGCAGCTTTATTTTACAAATTTACTCTACTAAGAGAGACTTTATTTTCATCCCTTCAGCGTTAAAACGTTTGGTAATTGTGGTGAAGGGAAAAAAGTTAAATGTATTTATTTATTTTAACTAATCGTATGTTTTTCACTTTATTTGCAAAGTCTTTTTTTAAATAATCTAATCAAGAATCTTGCTGTTTGAATTTAATAAAACGCTTTTGGTAAGTTTCACGTCGTGTAGGATATTAGATACAAATTAGTAAAGTTTGTCGAATGTGACACATGGTTCGGGAACTTGCAACTCCGTTATAATGTAATATTAGGGGCCTTTTGCATGTCCCATTTTTCACTTATCCTTTATTTAAGGCATGCCCAGTTACCTGGATTGAACTTTATCCCTTACTAAAAGAGAATGTTTAATCACGGATCACCTTATCAGTTAATCTTGCTTGTGTTCGAATATCGCAGGCTAATAAATCCTTTATTTAGAGACAGTAGAGACTTATTGGAATAAAACCTGACTTTATTCTAGACTCGACTTTATTCTGACACATTTGCACAGAAAACTAACAGCTGAGTTCTTAAAATTGACATATCATAGCCAAATTTAATAATACAGTCGCTAACTTCCATTTAATAAATACCGACACTAATAAATCCGGTTTTTAAATACACAAAGGCCGAATTTTAAAGCTCTGCTTTTTATGTGTAAATATGTCACTATAGGGTCGATTTTAAAATTAGGTCAGGTTTTATTCCAATAAGTCCCTAGTGTTGCCGCGCATATAACGTTATGACAATATCTTTGATACCACACAATTATTTCAAGAGCCAACAATGCGGGGTAATCCACAGACTTAATTTTATGACAAATATTGAAAATTATTTTTTATAAAAACTGGTTGATATGTGTTGTTTGGCAACAGTGTTCATCAACTAACCAAAAGTCATCAATGTTCTGTGAAGTGTGTAAAAACAAAAGAAGAAAAATTACATAGTACACAAAAGGTAAAAATAATTAGGGAACAAGAAGAGTTGGACAAAACTCTAGGAATGATACCCGACATCATGCCCAACACGGTGTACAGCAGAAAGCTATACAACATTATCCTCCCGAAGAGGGAGGACTGGTTAAAGAACAGATAACAAATTTTTCGTATAAAGATAGCTTCTGGTATACCAACGAATTCAAAATGCCATCAGGCGTTGGATCTGGAGTTGTAAGTATCAAAGAGAAAGTCGAGATTTAACATAGTCTCGACCAATTGGCTACTATATTTCAGGCCGAACTGGTAGCGATTGATCTGTATGTCCGGTGGATTACTGACCACGAATAGTATGGATACCAGGGCATTCTGGGCACGAAGGAAATGAAGCCGCAGAATAGTTGTTTATTTATTTATTTATTTATTTAATCGACTTTTATTAGAAATAAGGCGAGGTTTAGTCACAGACTATTCTTACACCTAACCTTAATAAGCAGCGAGAGAAGCGGCATCTGCCGAATTTTTCGATCCCGAACCAGCCTTGGGGATATTATACAAGGCTGCTAAATCAACCATATAAAAATGGATGGAGAATAGCTTCAAAATATACCAGATAAATATACCAGAGTTCATTAAAGGACCCTGTCGAAACAGAGCCAGGAACATCATTGGACTTACCAGACCGGAGATACGTATAGTGACTGGTCTTTTACGTGTCACTCTCGGCTGATACCCATGCACAGAATGGAACTAACAGAAGAGACCGAATGTAGACTCTGTATGGAGGATGACGAAACAGTAAGACATGTACTGTGCGAATGTCCGGATATTGCACGTTTACGTCAGAACACTTTCGGTAAACCTCAGCTTGACTCAGAAGATCTTAACGGTGTCTCACCCAAACTGATAGCTGGCCTTTTTGGAGGATTAGGCATAAAGTGGTAAGAAACCAATCAAAAGTGATTAACAATAGACCCACTGGTGGTCGCAGTGGAAGGGCTGCAAAGTACACTCACATAAAAATCATCACCATCATTCTCAAATACCAAATTGCAAATAATGCAAGGACTTAAAACCATAAACAAAAAGTAAAATTAAAGAAAGAATAATTGTAAAAAAGTTTCTCTTCAGCCGGGACTCGAACCGGGATGTTATTCTCTGTACGCAAACGCTCTTTCATTAAGCCACCAAAGATGATACATACATTTTCGGAAAACTTCTACCTATGCATGTGTGTGGTCTCTCAATACAAGAACGAGAAATTCTCACGGTATTAACTCGACCAAGCCAATCAACTGATTTCTATAATTCTTCTTTTCTACTGTCATCATTATCACGTGACATTTGTCGTCTAATTCACACTAATAAAGAATAAAGTTAGGTAATGGAGTGCTTGCAAAAAGTCCCTACTAAGCATCTGCACTTTGAGGGTAATTAACCGTGCATGTCTTTAGTAATTTTGTTAATTAATCCTAGATCTGACTTAAAACTTGAAAATGACTCATTTGTATTTAAGTTACACACAAGGCTAATAGTAGACATCCGCGCGAGGCTCTAAAAAGTGTGTAAGCTCTACGAGGTGTGACAATAAAATTATAAGACTGTTGTAAAAATTCTACTTTATTTAAATACTAATACAACTTTCTGATGTTCCCCATCAATGTTGTCCCCTTCTCTATCGACGCAGCGTCGCATGCGTTTTTTTCCTATGTTGGAAGCAATTTTAGAAATTATCAGAAGAGAGGCTGTTAAGAAGTCTTGCCGTTTTTTTCTTGAGTTGTTCTAATATTTCAAAACGGGTTCCTTTTAATGATTTTTTCACTTTCGGAAACAGCTTGAGGTCGCAAGGGGCCAAGTCTGTTATGGTGGGTGGTTAACGACGGGGATCTTCTTATTAGCTAAAAACTGCTTAATGGATAGGGCATTATGGACCGGTGCATTGTCCGGGTAGAGCAGCCACGTGTTGTTTTTCCACAAATCTGGACTTTTTTCCTTACACGTTGCCTTAGCTACATAAATACTTCCAAATATAAATTTTGGTCCACTGTTTGACCCTCACGCGCCCATTCAATATGAATAACACCCCTAATATAGAAAAAAAGAACAATGAGCATCGCTGCAATCGATGTGCTGGAGCGCCCTTCTCGTCCATCATCTTTAACTTCTTCACGGCCCTCGAGAAAGCTTTTATGCCACATAAAAATCATTGCACGAGACATACACTGCTTTCCGTAGAAATCTTTTATCATTTGAAAGTATTCAGTAGCCGTTTTTTTGAGTTTTACTTTAAATCAATACGTTGCTCAATTTTTTGTTTTGTCATAATTCCGGCAAATGAGCAATGCACGATCCGCTTCAAACCACTGCCAAACTGGTAGAGTAAAGGCATGCGCGCGGTAGTAGAACGCACATCAAGGTGAATAACTCCAACCGCCCGAGGCGTGGAGATTTAAAACCTGTTAGTACGGGGACCAGTCTTAAAATTTAATTGTCACACCTTGTAACGTTTACGTTAAAACAAACATTCAGATTTAAAAAAAATACATTTTCATAAGAGCGCGCGGAAAATTGAATTTTTATATAATTTTTAGGGTGAAAAATCCGTTTTTTCCGCACGCAGTGGAAACATTTTTCTATCCGTGCAGCAACAATTTTTCCGTACCAATATGTTAAATTTTGAAATGTGTTTTTTTATAAAACCTGGTAGATATGTGTTGTTTGGCAACAAAGTTCACCTAACCAAAAGTCATCAATGTTCTGTGAGATGTTAAAAAAAAGAAGAAAATGTACACAGACGTTACAATATTTTCCTGGCGGTTTTTCACTGATATTGGTTTTCAGTTTTTCTCTAGTTGTTTTCGGAACTTTTTTATTAATTTTGCTTACAGAACACAAAACAGGCTGTTGACAGAAAAATAAAGGATAAAAACATAACGCAAATAAAAATTATGTCTGCAAAAGGTAAAAATTGGACTTCTAATTATCACATCACATTTGTCGTCTAATGTCACACTAATAAAGAATTAAGTTAGGTAATGGAGTGCTTGCAAAAAATCTCTACTAAGCATCTGCATTTTGAGTATGTCTTTAGTAATTTTGTTAATTAACCTTAGCTCTGACTTAAAACTTGAAAATGACGCCTTTGTATTTAAGTTACATACAAAGCTAATAGTAGCCATCCAGGCGAGGCTCTAAAAAGTGGAAAAGCTCGTCTAACGTTTACGTTAAAAAATGAATGGAATATTATCTAAAAATATAAAAAGTGATTTAGGAATCCCTTAAGGCAGTTTATTGGGACCTCTTTTCTTTATTTTGTACATCAATGATATTGCTAAAGTTGTTGATGATGATGATAATCTGGAAATACATTTACTAGCTGATGATACTCTTCCATATGGATGCTCTGAAAGTATTGCAATTTTAATGGAACAAATTAATAGTGTATTGACATCCATTGATCACTAATAATGTGAAAATCTTCTCAAAATTACTAAAAGCAAAACAAAATTCATGCTGATCACCAAGGAAAACATTAAACGGGATTTTATGCTTACTGGATCCAGCTTAAGCATGAAAAATGATGTACTAGAATGTTACAAAAATGAAATACTTGGGGGTGATCACTGACCATAAACTTTGCTTTAAGGAACATTGTAATTTAGTAGTCTCCAAAATTAATTACGGAATTAATCATTTGAGCAGATGTTTCCAAAGTTTGTCTAAATGGTCAAAACTATTGGTTTTTAACACGTTGGTACTTTCCCACTTTACATATTGCTCTACAATTTTATATCGGTTGCAGGAAAATGATCTGAATCGTCTTCAGAAGTTGCAAAACCGCGCAATGAGGATAATACTATCGTGTGATAGATACACACCCATAAGAGATATGTTAAAACAACTACAGTGGTTGCCAATTAAAGAATTTCTCAGGTTTAATGTCTTAATTTTTATTTTCAAAATAAAATTTGGAAATGCACCCCTCTATTTAACAAACAAATTATACCGTAATAATACAGTACATGGACACAATACAAGACAGAATAATAATTTCTACATACCACGAAGAAACAAAAAATCGGCAATGAATTCATTTTTTTTTTCAAGGGTCTAGATGATTTCAATAAATTGCCTAATGATATAAAAGATTAATAATAATAATAAAACAAACATTCAGATTTTTGAAAAATATATTTTAATAAGAGCGCACGGAAAATCGGATTTTCACATAATTTTTGGTGCAAAAAATCCTTTTTGTCAGCACGCAGCACACGCAGCACGCAAATTTTAAAAAATCTGTATAGATAATAAGTTTCTGTTCATCACATGTCACTGTAAGATTTCAAAGTGGTACCTAAGGCGGTTCTTACAATGTAAATGTTAAGCAAATAAATATTTTATCACTATGGTAACGCTTAATGTTCATCTTTCTCGTTTTTTCTCTGTCTATTTTTCGACTAGAGCTAGCAGAGCAGTATATATTTTTTAAATAAAAGTGGTACCAAGGTTGGTCCTGATACTGATATTGTTTTTGGTGCTTTGCTAAAGCCAGCAGAGCATTATATGTTTTTTTTAACTGGTACCTAGGACGGTTCTTACACTGTAAATGTTAACCAATTAATTGAGGCGTGTTTTACAAAAACAACATATGTACAAAACAAAAAAATTTCAGAAAATAAAAAAAAACAGTTTATTTTAAAACAAATGATTTTCTTAAATATTTATTTATTACTCACAGTAACCATTGACATTAGAATTCTGTTCGTTACATAAGAAAAAACGTTTGTTGCCTAATTACTCTGGAAAAAGAAAAACACTATTGGACATCAGTTATTATACATCAGAAAAAGTTAATACAAAGAAAACTGGAAGGGACATATGTGCTTTTTGCGGAATAATACAAATTTTAACTGCTCATATCTTGGCACTTGTGGTGTTTTTGCAGAATCTTATTTCATGGTCTTCAAGCCATCCATTTTTTCGACTAGATGACGCCACCTACTCATTTTCGTCAAATTGGGACTTATGCGGTTTTTGTAAAACACGCCTCAATTATTTTATCCCTATATTAGGAATTAATGTGTATCTTTTTCTGTGTCTATTTTTCAATTAAAGCCAGCAAAGCAGTATATAAATGCTTGATAGAACTAGATACGCATCGTTCTATCAGTGGCACATGCGTGCGGAGAAACCTATTTTCTGCAGAAAAAGAGCTATTTTCTACGATTGACTGCAAAGAAGCTATTACGCCACAGCCTCTACCTATAGGCTGTGATTCCGCGCACACTTAGGCATATGCAAAGTAGCATTTTCCACATTGTACGGTCTTTAAAAATTTTCAAAATTGTTAAAAATTTTAGGAAATTCTCAATTTTTTTTAGGAAATTATCAATTTTTTTAAAAAAATTTCGAATTTTTAAAATTTTTAAAATTTTTTAAATACAATTAAAAAAATTTATAATTTTTTTAAAACTCTTCAAAATTTTTAAAATTCAATAGAAAATCAAAATTCAAATATTTACTATCTTGTTTACAAATTAACCATAATTTAATTATTTTAATTTCAATTCAAAGTTCTATTTCAAATATCCCGCACAAATTTTTGGTTCAAATATTTTTTGTTCGCTTTCTGAAAATTCAAGATGATGGACAGAAGCAAAGATGACCCTTAAAGAGGGTTGTTTATTCTTATGTTCTGAATTTCAAGGCAAACTCTTTTTTACTTTTTTTGAATTGGCAGAAAAGATTCGTCTCCGTCACCACGTAAAACGCATATACGTAGTATTCCAATACTCCCTGTTACCTATTAACACAATGGTTGGCGTTTGATGCAAACATTCAGACATAAAGCTACGAAAAATGCACAGATACCAAATTTACATAGATAGTTTTTGTCAACTGTACGCCGATGATTTGACGTAACGAATACAAGAATAAAATAATATTCATGCGTAAAAGTATAACCAATCAGGCCATTTTATCTTAAGGACCGCAAAGAGGATAGAGATATACCCATTGATATTGCTACTTCAAATATGTTTGCATCAGTGTTGCTACACGTCACAAAGAGAATTATCGCATGAGCCGTTTAAAATTATCGTACGTTATCGTACAAAATATCGATACTAAAAAACAAACATTCCTGCTTAATAAATTTTCGAAAAAGGGGTTAAAAAATACTTTAAAATTGATTTACATATCTTTATATTGAATAAAAACGATGTATTATTTTCATAAAATGATTATTCTACATATAGTCATAGGTATAAATACAAAAATACGTTTATATTTCTTCAAATATAATGTCATAAACAGATTCGTCTATTTCTACAGTCTGAATCCAATTGGTTTGTTTCTGATAAAGGTTAGCCGACGTCATGCATTTTAACATTTTGTCACTGGGTTTGAAATTTATACAGCCTTGTTCTAAACGTACTTGCTGGGAAGATAACATTATGTCCATTTAGCGTATCAGTTATTATCATTACTTTAAAAATATTGTAAGATTTCCTGACTAAAACATCATTACATATTTTGCAATAGGATTTTTAGTTGTAATTTATAAATTATCGTACAAAAGGCCATTATCGCATAGCTACTATCGTACATTCGTTATATTATCGTACAAAATCGATAATTATCGTACATCCAGCAACACTGGTTTGCATTCTGCATCGTAAGGTACCGTAGGTATTGCAATAATACGTACTATATGGAAATAATATGCATATGTCTTTGAAAGCAACCAATCAGGTCTTTTTTGCTTAAAGACCCCAAGGCCCTCATGTTTGCATCATGAATGGACAGTTACCGTGAGTATTGGAATATTATGTATTATGTAATAAATCGGTTTGGTTGATCAAATTCTAATCTAATAATCTTAATATTTTACAGAGTATACGATTTTTTTTTATACTGGGAATTTTCCATCCATACTAGGATCAATCGCCAAGTTTTTGCCAAAGTTTTTGCGTCGAAAAATAGGTTTTTAGACATAACAACACAACCATGCGTTAACTGGGACTCGAACCCACAAGCTCGCGAAACGCCGTGATCGAGGCAGTCCGCTCGATTATATTATGCTGCCATCATGGCACCGATATACTCGAAGCAAGACCACTACACAAGCGGACACGAACTCACTACAGAGTATACGATTGCCTTGCATTGGCGTAGCTAGCCTTGCTTTTCAGGGGGGGCCGTGGCCCCGGTCTATCTTTAAAGAGTCGTGCAAAGTGTGCAATGAATAAAAAAAAATACGCGCATAAATGTTCTAATATTTTAATATAACAAATTTAATAATACATTTACCAACTTATTTATATGTATACACAGGAAGTATGTAATTCAGCAATTCTACAAAGAAAGTTTTCTACGTCGCTGACTGAAAGCGTCTACCACACTGTCTAAGTCGACCTCAACATCATTTTCTATGAATAACAATGACAAACCTGAGTGTCTCTCTTGAGTCATAGTTGTTCTAAGCCAATTAAAAACTCTCCTCATGGCAGAGAAAGACCTCTCGCAAGTTGCACTTGAAATTGGAAGAATACTCGCAACTTTAAAAAGTTGGTAGAGGTTTGGATAGGTGTTTTCTGCTATATGTTGTTTGATAGAATCATGACCAACAGTTTGATTTAACCGAAAAATACAATTCTTTAAAACGGTCATTTCTGCTCTTAGAGCAGAAGTATTAATATTAAAAATTTCCCGGTATTGCTCGACGAATTTATTCCATTTAACGACGTGGGAAAACTTAATATGAAAATGGTTATGAAATTGTCACCAAAATCGGAAAATTTCCATAAGACACTAAACGCTAACCTCAAAAAAACTAAAAAGATATTATTTATTTTAGAAAAACAATTTAAAAAGGTCTTTTATAACTTTACGACATCTACAACCCGATTTCGGAAACAGATGGGCAAAGGTCGCTGTCTTTATTAAATGCGAAATTCAACTTACACTTCTATAATATTTTACAAGATGTCGCCAATATGTATGAAATATTCAACATGCATAATTATGTTTAAATTTAAAAAATATTTTCGGGAAATTGCATAAGTGCAGAAAAGTTACCGATAATTTAAAGAGAAGAAGCCTAATTCCGCAAGACAAGGGCTTTTTCCTGAAATGTAAACATTATCTGAATGATTTTAAATTTTAATGCACCTATTTTATTTGAATATTTCCCGAATAATAATAGGAAAGTATGTATTTTCAGCGTCATGTTCTTTTACTAGTAGTCGGTAGGGAAGGCCTAAAATATCTTAGGGGGGCCTGAGGGACTTCAGGGGGGGCCAGGCCCCCCCTGCCCCCCTTAGCTACGCCAATGTTGCCTTGGTAATTCTGATACAAATATAAATATTTCGTGAAATTACAAAAAGTTGTACAGTACCAAAAGGAAAGATCAGCGGGATGTATTAAAAAATCTCTAACTTGATGTTTTTTTGAATAAACTTAAGTAACTTACCTTCTTCTTCTTTTAAAATGTCGTAAATATCTTCTAAATAGGCGTAGTGACTGCATTGTGAAACACTTTTAGGTAACCGTTCCCTAAAATAAAATAAAAATTACTTGAAGGTAAAAAATAAGGAATTTTTTAACACCTGATAGCTTAATACAGGGTGTTTCATATTTTTCAAAAATTCATATAAATATAGGTCAGGAAACGCTTCGTTTTCGAGATACAGGGTGTTAAAATTTAATTTTGTTTTAGTTTTTGTTTATAGCTCGTGCAGTTTTTGATATATTTAGGTCAAATTTGACGCGCATATTGACATGCAGGTACTACTTTATTTATTTTTTTTTATACTGGGACTTTCCATCCAATCGCCTAGTTTCGCAAACTTGTAACAAGGTGAAAGCATTTTAAACAATCACAAATATCCAAGTACCTAGCCAGGAATCGAACCCGGACCGCCAGTATGTGAAGCAAATATTGCTACCACTACACTACGGACGACGACGGCTACAGGTACTACTTTACTAGACATTACAGAATGATACTTTTTTCCCCCGGATTATTTTTTGTTGTAAGCAACTGGTACATTTTAAAACAATGCAAACAATACACAACTCCTCAATATTCATTAATTACAATAGAAAAATATTTTAAGCTGGATAATTTGGGAAAATACGTGCCCAACATATTGGTATATAGCATTGAGTAAATAACCCATATTGGAGCCACCGGCGAGCTTTACCATATTGAGGGGCAGATGGCGCTGAAATTAATTCGTCTGGTACGCAATATTCAGGGACTGCCCGTACGATTTAGTTACATGTGCGAGTTCCGAGGCTCATGCCTATTATCAATGAATACAAGTATTCATTGCTATTATACAAATGCCATTATATCATAGTAGTTGTCTCTGAATATTGCGTATCAGACGAATTTATTTCAGCGCCATCTACCCCTCAATATGGTAAAGCTCGCCGGTGGCTCCTCTATATGGGTTATTTACTCAATGTATATAGTTAGGAAAATTTTCAAAGAGAATTTGAGATATGGCTAATTTTCTTCCTCTTGCCTAATACTAGCCTTAAAATAATGATGAGTCGATAGTTTGTTTATTTATATTTTCCTTTTCGATGTTTTTTGCATTTAAAGTTTTTTTTGATAGGTATTTTGTTTTTTTTTTGTTTTACTACGCAGTGACAACGGTGGGTTTTGCTTTGAACATTTATCAATAAAGTTCAAACAAAACTGGAAACTGCGTGTCGCTAATTACAACCCTTGACAAAAACCTCTTGACCTACTAAAATTTTTGCTCGTTATCCATTGATGGAAGCGTTCCATTTAAGTGTTGCAAAACATTTTTATGTAAGTTTTACATTTTTTTGTGTTTTAAGTATATTTTACGTGCGAAAACGATTTGACGCATTGTTAGCAATGTGAAAACCTTAATTTGCCGCCATGGGTCGATGGAGAAGATTAAGCCTGCCCGGGGAAAAATGGGCGACCGGTATAATAAAAGCAAAACTACAACAACGTTAATCAAAACCCATAACCAATAAATATACAATATCAGCCTTGATGTTGGACCCAAGATCAGTATAGGGGGAGGGGGGGGGGGAGAAGAGCCCCAAAAATCGAAATTATTTTTCTTTGCTGTTTTTAATAGAACTGAACTTTTAAATTAACCATCATCAAAAGAATAAACACAGCACAGCAGGCAAAATTTTTTGGAAATTAAGGTAATATTTGTGAAAATCTGGACTCCGATACATTTTGTAAGAAACTGCGGTTCATGCATTTCTTGTTTTGCATTAGAATTTAAAGAATTTATTTTTGCCTGGGAGAAGAAGGGGCGACCCACTTTGGTCCCCCGGATCTGCCCAAGATAGAATACTTCAGTTTTTATGCATTTTTTAAGCACAAAAGATTCATAAAATTAATCCTATAATGGGCATCTGTCTCTTTCTCTCTCTCTCTCTTTCTTTCTCTCAGCCCGTCGCCCCTCTAGCTCTCTCGGGGCTTAACGTCCCCACTGCTGAGGACTGTTTGTCGATAGATATTGGTTACGTTAGTTTTTTTTGACTGGAAAAGAAATGTCTGTATTTTAATTAGTCTTGTGTCAGATTTAAAATTACACATTCAATCACCGTACTAGACCATCGCGCACTTGCCGCTTTTCGAGCGTGATAGGGATCTCCTTGCGAGTGCGCATAACCGTAAAAAAAACAGTACTGGACAGAGTTTTTTAGAAATTTTAACACCATTACGATTATAAGGATTTTAATAATTATGTAGTCACTAGTACTCAAACGTAACACTTTTTTTTGGTTGCTTGTTTATTTTAATTCTAAGTAGTTGATCCATATTTTTTTCCCGTGGGCGCTGATCATTGCGTGGGAGGTTCCTCGATACCCCCCCACTCTGAGGATTCTGTCGCCCCATGGGTCCCCAAGCATTATTAAGCATTAAAAATTAAAATTGGTATAACAGTAAGATACGTTAGTACCCCTGTAATATTATTAGATAAAGAAAAAGTAGATTTTTGGTGACAAAAATGAAAAATCATAAAATAAAAAAATCCGGAAATGTATTTTGTCAAGTTAAAAGCAAAAGTTACAGGAAACGATGGTGCGAAGCATAAGAAAAACATTAATTAACTTTAATTTAATTTAATTTTTTTGGGAACGAAGTAGAAGAAAGGTAAGCAAATTATAGTTTCAAGGAAAGCTGGTACAGATTAATGAGGCTTCTTTTAATACAGTACAGTCCCGATTATCCGAAATAAAGTGGACCAAAGTGATTTCGGATAATCGAAATTTCGGTTAATCCGATTTTTTTTTGGAAGATAGAGGTTTAGGATGCGTATATCATTAGATCGACTTAAAAACATTTGTAACACTCTGTCGGCTAACTAAAACAATTCGCATTTTAGACCCTAGTATTGCCATGAAATCCCGAGGGGAACCACCTAGCAGTATAGGTGAATCCCAGACGCGTTTCGTGTAATGCGAATTTTTTCGGTTAATCGGGATTTTTGAAGTGTAAACTTCTTTAGGCGCGTTTAGCACTTTTTGTGGATACTGAATTGAACTGAGCCGCCACGCCCGGCTTTGTACGCTTATTCGGGTAAAGTCGGCTCGAGTCGACTAACTGTGAGAGGAACAGTCAGCATATGATGATGCAGATTATAACGATTATATCGTTATATTGTTTAAAAATTAAGGAATTACATATTTTGTAATAAAAATATATTATTTAATTAATTAAATTTCCTTATTGAAAAATAATCAATTTTACTGGCCTATTGAGCTTCGAATGGCTATATCATTTTGACTGGCCTAAATTATTTATCAAAATCTCCGCATTCAGCAAAAAAGGCAAGCACATGTGTCCATACGCTAAATTGAGCCAATCTATCACATTTCCTCTTTGTTTTACTTTCGCGCGAGGCAAAGGATAAACAGTCAATGATCTGCATAGTGTTAGTTGAGATGATTTAAGATGAATACGTTTTTTATTAAAAAGTATACTCCATAGGATGTCTGTTTTAAGAGATCTTAAATATTAAAATTTAGTGTGTTTTCGATTTTTGGTCTGACAACATTGAAATTCAGGTCAGTTCGTTCCTTTTTTCACTCAAAATTATTTATCTTAATTTAGCGCAAATATGCATAATTTGATTGCATTTATCTTAATTTTTTGGTAGAAAACCAAATTTTGATAAAATTTAATGTTTGCTAAAATATTGGCCCATAGCACAGGTATTTCTCGTGGAATATTTTTTTTTTCAGATTAAGGACCCAATGAGTTCAGCCAAGCTTCCCTTTTCAGTCTTATAGGACAAATTTTAGCCCACCTGACTCATTCGATCAATGCATTCCAAGGAAGTGGATTCTTGAGGTTGATGGACTTATGGATAAATTGAGATATGGATCTATTTGGATAAATTATCTGGTAAGTTTTTTTAATCATATATATTTTAATAGACTTTAGTCAAATCTGCTTTGAATGAAAAACTTACCAGAATGATTTTCCAATCTCCATCAAAAGTCCTTAAAAATCTAACTTCTCAGAGAAATATTTAGCTTGCTCATTCTTAAATGAACGACGGCCATTTTGTATTTTTTATTCTGCTTGGTTCTTGAGTGAACAGCAGCCATTTTGTTTTTTTTTTGAGTGAATAAATTAAATTCATGAACGACCAGATTTCAATTTTTGCTTCCCCTTTTTAATTATATTTTCTTTAATGAAGAAGTTATTTTCCTTTTAAGGAAAAAATAAAAGGAAATATTTTTTTTATTGCCCTCCCTCAAAAGTCGAAAACATACTCACGTTTCAGTTAACTTTCCCTTTGTTTGTGTGAAAGACTGAAATGTTCCCCATGCAAAATTTTTAGATACATTTTTTTTATAAATTGTTAAAAAGATTTTATTCTGTCCCTCCATTTTGAATTATTGGCTGGCCACCATTATTCTCAAATTATTTTGTAAATTTTTCTTTTTAAGAAATAAAACCAACATGTGTGAAATTATATTTTTATTTTAATATTGGGTATTATTTTAAAGTTATAAAATCCAGACAGTTATATTTTTTTATTTTAAGAAACCAATTGTAAAGATGAAATAGATAATAACCTGTTAAACATTTATTTTTTATGAATTTGTTTGATAAAATTTGTAAAATTTTTGAAATTAAATTTAGAAAATATTTTTTTTTCTAATTCAGGAATCTATAAATAGGATTCATGTAAACCTGAAAGGTCTAAATATTCTGCTGAATATTTGGTTGAAATTTTGTAAAGATTCCTTCTACATTTTCTTTATATTTTGAATGTATATATTTTACTTTTGATAAATGACATTTCCATGATGATTGTCATTTGTAGAAATTTGTAAACTAAAACTATTTTTTTGTGACACTCTCAATGCTAGAGTTATACGTCATTTTTTTTGAGAGTTTTGTTGAGAAAGCTAGGTCATCAAGTCTGACAAATTGTTTCTACGGTTGCGTAAATAGTCTTTCTTTTCATGTACAAAAAAAAATCCTGCAACGACAAGTTCTCCACCACTGAGTAAGACCAACAAAGATAAGCCACATACAAGTCCTCCGGGATTGCACACCTGCTGACGAGGCGAAGACTGGCACTGAGACCATGATGGGAATGTTGTGAATATGATCTCATGGTTGAAGATGATGTTCTACTATTGGTGATGCTATTTTTTTTAATAGATTTTTTTTGAAAAGAAAAGACAATCTAAAACTTTAAAAAGCAAGTTTCAAAATTAAATAAGACTTGAGACTCTTCTTTCTTTAATAAATTTTCTTCATTTTTTTTTATAAAAAGGTTTAGTTTTTTTTGTATTTTTTTTTGATTGTGTCACTGATCATTTTTTTTTATAAAATAAATTGTAAAATTTATTCTCTAATCCAGAATTTCTTTATACTCTAAACGAGGTGAGATTGTTTGGAGAATTCCAATACTATTTCATTCTTTAGTTTTTTTCCATTTATCATTATATTTTTTATATATTATTTTTTTTAATGCATGAATTTTCTCCTAAAGGATCTTCCAGGTAAAGCTCAATGGCGCCCCATTACCCTTAAAGGAAAACAAATTGGAAGAAACGTTAGTAGAACTAAAAAGAGAAGGTACGACCCTGAGATAGTCATTTCATTATTTTGATTTGAAAGAGTTTCTGTTCTTTTGTTCTTCCACTTTCTTTGCTTTGCTAAAAAAAAAAAAGGAAGAGGAAAAGTGTAATAATACCAGGCAAATATTATAGATCTGATGCCCAACGCGGTTAAAAATATACTACAACGTTAGCGCCCAACGCCTTAAAAAATTTTTGCCCGACGTGGTTGAAAATACACCACAAATATGGCGCCCAACTAAAATCTTTTATACAGTCCTGCTAACGCTTCCTTTTTTGTTTTTTGGGTAATCGAAAAATAATAAACTTGTTTAGAGTATAAAAATTAAATAATTTAAACTTACTTGAGTCTTTGAGAGAGTTTTTGTAATTAACGAACTTTCTAACTACAGAGTACATTTTCTCCCATACATTTTTTTCTTCTGTTTTTATTTTTCTTTTTATCATTTGCGTTTTGAATTTGCAAAATGGATGTAAATCATTTAAAAACAAATGAGCTTACATATGAGCTAGATATCAGACAAATACCAAACGCAGCTTCTCTGGATAATGACACAAAAAGACAGCTTTTAAAGGGTTGGCTTAGGCAAAGTGAGCAAAACAGAAGTTTTATTGCTTTGTTAAAAACTAAATCATTTGATAATGATGTGAAAGGAGTTAAAGAAACATTAAATGATTTAGAGATAAAGATAAATCAATTCTCTGGTCAAAAAGATCTATTAAATTCTATTGAATCGCGACTTCATCATATTTCCAACAGAATTCAAAAACTGGTAGATGTCTCTGAGGAACAAACTGAGTTTAAAAGTCAATTAAGTTTAGAACTTCTAAAGCTAGAAGGTATTTTGTGTGATAAAATTGATAAATACATGGCGAGTACTTCTACAAGTCGAAGTTTACAACATACTCCACAGGACAACTCCACCTTTATTCATACAGGTGCTGGTGGTTCTAATTTATTTCATTCAACAGGGTTTAACTCTAGTTCAATTCGTCCTTACAAGTGGAATGTTTATTTTCACGGATTTACAAAAAAACAATCTTTATTACAGTTTTTGGAAAAAATAGATCAACTAAAAATTGCTCGCAATGTTTCAGATTCTGATCTTTTTGCTGGTGCCTTGGATCTTTTCAAGGATCAGGCTGAAAATTGGTATTTTTCTAATAAACATAATTTTAAATGTTGGCAAGACATTGTAAAAAAGCTAAAAGCTGATTACTTACCTTATAATTATGAAAGGGACATTGAAAAAGAAATTGAAAGTAGAACCATGGGAGAAGATGAACCTCTTATTTGTTATATTAATGCAGTAGAAACTTTATTTAGACGTTTGACAAATATACCTGAGGAACAAAAAAGAGTTCACCAAATACGTATGAATTTATTACCGGATTATCAACCATATTTGGCGTTTTATGAAATTAATACAATTGAGGAGTTGACTCATTATTGTAAAAAAATTGAGGAATCAATATCTTGGGGAGCTAGATGGAAACTCTCAGAACTCTTCTTTGTTGGAACCTCAACTTGCTTACACGAGTTATGACTGTCATAATCAAAATTCTAGAAATATATCAAGTTCTTCAAACTTTAATAAATCAAATCAAAAATTTTTCAGTTATCAAAAACATAGCAATAATAATCCTGGTACTAATAAAAATAATTTTAAGCCTAATTTTAATAGCACTTCCTTTAGTCAAACACATATCTCTGAGTTAGCAAATGAGATTTCTACTCAATTAGCGGCTCAATTCTCTACTCCTTCACCTAATAAAGTAAGAAAACCTCCGGTATGTTGGAACTGTGATATTTCAGGTCATATTTTCTCTGAATGCAAACAAAAAATGAATAAATTTTGTTTCGGTTGTGGTACCAAGGATACCCTGAAATCAAAATGTTTTAGGTGCTCAAAAAACTGTCACGTTGGCAACAGAAATCAGCCTCTCGGAGCTGTCACAGCAAAAGACGATTCTCAGCAGGTAGATTCTCAACAAGGCACATCTTAGACATCAACAAATCCTCAGCAACAAAAAGCTTTTCACAAAAACAAATCCAAAAAGCAACAGTAACCTCTGCTGTGGAATGGAAAAACTGGCTAGAGGTAGTAAGAATTTTTTTTTCCCCTATTTTCACTAAAAAACTAAATGATAATAGACCTTATCTTTCGGTAACAGTTTTTAATAATGATTTATTATCTCTTGTTGATTCTGGCGCTGATCATTGTATTTTGGGAGCAAGTAGTTTTGATATCTTAAAGAGTAATAATGTTCAGATTTCATGTACTAATCTAGCAGTATCTACTGCTGACGGCAAACGTCAAGAATGTTTAGGTTATGTTGATTTGCCTATATCATTAAATAATGTTACAAAGTTAGTTAAAACTCTAGTTGTTCCAAGCATAAATCATGACCTAATTCTGGGTATGAATTTCCTAAAACAGTTTAAAATTTCAATAAATTTTACTGATTCCTCTTTTGATTCTAATGTCTCTTTGTTAGCCATTGACGGTGACTCTTCTATACAATCGATGGAAGAACTATCTGTAAAGCAAAAACATGAATTAGATGAAGTTGTTAAGCTTTTTAAAACAATAGACTCTAAAGATACGTTGGGGTTAACGAATGTCATTTCTCATCATATTGATACGGGTGATGCCACTCCAATAAAACAAAGGCAATATCCACTTAGTCCGGTCATGACTAAACATTTACATGAAGAAATAAAAAAAATGTTACAATTGAACATTATAGAGCCTTCCAACTCTCCTTGGTCAAGTCCCTTGTGGCTTGTCGAAAAGAAAACGGGTGAATTTCGCGTTACTATGGACTCAAGAAAATTAAATGCAGTTACAGTAAAAGATTGTTATCCTTTACCCAGAATTGACCAAATCTTACAAAAACTAGGACATTCTCAATATCTTTCTACTATAGATTTACGTCAGGCTTTTCATCAGATACCTTTAGATATAGAAAGCAGGCCAAAGTGCAGTTTCACAGTGTATGGTATGGGAACTTTTTCGTATAAAGTACTTCCGATGGGTTTGTGTAATAGTACAGCTACAATGCAGAGAGCCATGGATCAAGTATTAGGACCTACCTTGGAGCCTTATGTCTTTACCTACTGTGATGATATATGCGTTTGTACATCTACTTTTGAGCAACATATTAAGGTATTAAAAGAGGTTTTTGAGAGGTTAAAAAGCGCACAGTTTACAATTAATATTGATAAGACTTTTCTATGTAGATCCTCTTTGAATTTCCTTGGATATACCGTAGACAAAAATGGATTGAGAACTTCTCCAGAGAAAGTTAAAGCTATCTTGGATTGTAAAATTCCAAAAACAACTACTGAAATAAAAAGATTTACAGGTTTATGTTCTTGGTATAGACGTTTTTTAAAAGATTATGCAACTCTGTGTAGTCCCATTAATGATCTTCTTAAGGGTCGAAAAAAAGGTCAACCCATTTCTTGGACAGAAGAAGCTGATAGAGCGTTTATAGAAATAAAAAAACAACTCACTTCTGCTCCTATTCTTGTAAGTCCAGATTTCTCAAAACCGTTCTATATACAATCAGATGCTTCAAATGTTGCTCTAGGTGCATTGCTTTTTCAATTAGATAACGAAAATTTTGAGCGTCCTATAGCTTATGCTAGTAAGACTTTAAGTAGAGCTCAAAGGGCTTATAGTGCCACCGAAAAAGAAATTCTTGGAGTATTATTTGCTTTAGAAACTTTTAGAGGTTATGTGGAGGGTTCTGAAATAATTCTTATTACTGATTGTGCTTCTCTTCTTTGGTTTTCAAAAATATCTAACCCCAGTGGTAGATTACAGAGATGGGCGTTAACCATGTCTCAATATAATATAAGTAAGATTGTACACAGAAAAGGTTCTTTAAATGTAGTAGCTGACTTTTTATCAAGGTCTACTTCTGATTTCGACACTGAAAACTTAACTGATACCCTCTTTAAAAACTCTCATATTTCTGTAATTGATGTATCTACATTATTACCTGATAAATGGTATTTATCTATGATAGAAAAAGTAAAGAAGGACCCAGACTCTTTTCCTACATTTCTTGTAAAAAGTAATATATTGTATAAACACATTTTAAATAATCATGGTTTATCTAGCAACATTTTAGAATGGAAGATTGTCATTCCAACTAAAAATAGATTAGAGATACTTAAGACTTATCATGACTCTGAAAGTGCAGGTCATTTTGGTATTTCGAAGACTCTTTATCGTATTCTAGAATTATATTATTGGCCTAGTGTCAAGAAAGATGTATATAAGTATGTTAAGAAATGTACAGTTTGTATGGCTAGTAAAAGTCCAAATCAATTAACTCCTGGTTTAATGGGCAAGTACAAGAATGTTTCCTTTCCATTTCAGTTTATTTCTTTAGACATGATAGGACCATATCCTAGAAGTTCTCTAAACAATAAGTATGCATTAGTTGTTGTAGATTACATTACAAAATTTACGTTTATCCATCCTATGAATAAAGCATCTTCTAAAGGCATAATTAAATTCTTGGAAAACAATGTCTTTTCAATCTTCGGTACGCCACAGACACTTGTAATGGATAATGCTTCTCAATTCAAGTCTAATGAATTCAAAAAGTATATAGAATCATGTAAAATACAAAAATCATTTTATACTTTGTTATATCATGCACAATCAAATCACACAGAACGTGTAAATAGGGTAATTGTGACAGCTATTCGTTCCTACATAATTGACAACCAAAAATCTTGGGATAGTGTTGCTCCAAGAATAGCTCTAGCAATAAATACTGCAAAACATGATACAACTCAGCATTCTCCGGCATTTTTGACTTTTGGAAGAAATGTTCCAATTTCTGGTGATTTCTATGGAAAATTAGATCAAAATGATGGCAATTTTGAGATTGTTATTTCAGAGAAAAATTCTAGGCTTGATGACTTGCAAGAGCTTCCAAAACTCTTTGTAGATGTAAGAAAACGGTTGCATAATGCATATCTTAAAAATCAAAAATATTATAACTTAAGGAGAAGACCCTTAAAGTTTAATATTGGAGACAGAGTTTGGAAAGAAAATATCACTTTGTCGGATGCTTCTAAGAATTATTGTAGTAAACTTGCTCCAAAGTATGTTCCTTGCATTGTAAATAAGGTAATTTCGGATATTTCTTATAACTTAACCGATCTAAATGGCAAAGATCTGGGAAAGTGGCATATCAGCAAATTGAAGGCAGATGTTTCAAATGATATGGTAGCATCAGATCCGATAGATAATGATAATTCCTTGGATAATTCCCTGGACAAATCTGTAGAAATAGTTTCCTCAAGACACAATGTAAGTTCTCTTGTCTCTTTTCACAATCACCTAACATAGTGACAAGTTTACTGTGTAATCTCCATATTCTTGTATAACCCTGATTGTTATTATTTTTTTTGATAACCTCACTAAGATAAGGGCTTTAACTAATTAATATTATCTTAACAAAGGCTTGGTTATTTAATTTAAAAAAAAAAAACTAGTTTATTTTTTGTATAAAAATTTTCTTCCGTAGCAATCATAAGTTTTGCTTAGGCTAAAAATTTATGAAAGTGTTCTTATATATTTTGTGTAAATGATCAGTCTGAGTTCATTCAGTGGATAAATTTTCTTCTACTATCAAGTTGAATAGAGTTTCTATTTATTAAGCTTCTTGCCTTTTCACATTGTATTTGGGATGAACTCTGACTGGATTGCAAAAGCTGTTAAGCTTGTACTACCGATTATGACCAAACTCTGATAGTATGCATTAATTGCTGTGGAACTTTGCCTCTGACGTTTTATTATAAGAATAAAATTTGCTCACCTTGTTCGCAAATTTTATGGGGAAAAAGAGGATTTATAACGATTATATCGTTATATTGTTTAAAAATTAAGGAATTACATATTTTGTAATAAAAGTATATTATTTAATTAATTAAATTTCCTTATTGAAAAATAATCAATTTTACTGGCCTATTGAGCTTCGAATGGCTATATCATTTTGACTGGCCTAAATTATTTATCAAAATCTCCGCATTCAGCAAAAAAGGCAAGCACATGTGTCCATACGCTAAATTGAGCCAATCTATCACATTTCCTCTTTGTTTTACTTTCGCGCGAGGCAAAGGATAAACGGTCAATGATCTGCATAGTGTTAGTTGAGATGATTTAAGATGAATACGTTTTTTATTAAAAAGTATACTCCATAGGATGTCTGTTTTAAGAGATCTTAAATATTAAAATTTAGTGTGTTTTCGATTTTTGGTCTGATGACATTGAAATTCAGGTCAGTTCGTTCCTTTTTTCACTCAAAATTATTTATCTTAATTTAGCGCAAATATGCATAATTTGATTGCATTTATCTTAATTTTTTGGTAGAAAACCAAATTTTGATAAAATTTAATGTTTGCTAAAATATTGGCCCATAGCACAGGTATTTCTCGTGGAATATTTTTTTTTTCAGATTAAGGACCCAATGAGTTCAGCCAAGCTTCCCTTTTCAGTCTTATAGGACAAATTTTAGCCCACCTGACTCATTCGATCAATGCATTCCAAGGAAGTGGATTCTTGAGGTTGATGGACTTTGGAGATATGGATCTATTTGGATAAATTATCTGGTAAGTTTTTTTATTCATATATATTTTAATAGACTTTAGTCAAATCTGCTTTGAATGAAAAACTTACCAGAATGATTTTCCAATCTCCATCAAAAGTCCTCAAAAATCTAACTTCTCAGAGAAATATTTATCTTGCTCATTCTTAAATGAACGACGGCCATTTTGTATTTTTTATTCTGCTTGGTTCTTGAGTGAACAGCAGCCATTTTGTTTTTTTTTGAGTGAATAAATTAAATTCATGAACGACCAGATTTCAATTTTTGCTTCCCCTTTTTAATTATATTTTCTTTAATGAAGAAGTTATTTTCCTTTTAAGGAAAAAATAAATGGAAATATTTTTTTTATTGCCCTCCCTCAAAAGTCGAAAACATACTCACGTTTCAGTTAACTTTCCCTTTGTTTGGGTGAAAGACTGAAATGTTCCCCATGCAAAATTTTTAGATACATTTTTTTTATAAATTGTTAAAAAGATTTTATTCTTTCCCTCCATTTTGAATTATTGGCTGGCCACCATTATTCTCAAATTATTTTGTAAATTTTTCTAGCTTTAAGAAATAAAACCAACATGTGTGAAATTATATTTTTATTTTAATATTGGGTATTATTTTAAAGTTATAAAATCCAGACAGTTATATTTTTTTATCTTAAGAAACCAATTGTAAAGATAAAATAGATAATAACCTGTTAAACATTTATTTTTTATGAATTTGTTTGATAAAATTTGTAAAATTTTTGAAATTAAATTTAGAAAATATTTTTTTTTTCTAATTCAGGAATCTATAAATAGGATTCATGTAAACCTGAAAGGTCTAAATATTCTGCTGAATATTTGGTTGAAATTTTGTAAAGATTCCTTCTACATTTTCTTTATATTTTGAATGTATATATTTTCCTTTTGATAAATGACATTTCCATGATGATTGTCATTTGTAGAAATTTGTAAACTAAAACTATTTTTTTGTGACACTCTCAATGCTAGAGTTATACGTCATTTTTTTTGAGAGTTTTGTTGAGAAAGCTAGGTCATCAAGTCTGACAAATTGTTTCTACGGTTGCGTAAATAGTCTTTCTTTTCATGTACAAAAAAAAATCCTGCAACGACAAGTTCTCCACCACTGAGTAAGACCAACAAAGATAAGCCACATACAAGTCCTCCGGGATTGCACACCTGCTGACGAGGCGAAGACTGGCACTGAGACCATGATGGGAATGTTGTGAATATGATCTCATGGTTGAAGATGATGTTCTACTATTGGTGATGCTATTTTTTTTAATAGATTTTTTTTGAAAAGAAAAGACAATCTAAAACTTTAAAAAGCAAGTTTCAAAATTAAATAAGACTTGAGACTCTTCTTTCTTTAATAAATTTTCTTAATTTTTTTTTATAAAAAGGTTTAGTTTTTTTTGTAATTTTTTTTGATTGTGTCACTGATCATTTTTTTTTATAAAATAAATTGTAAAATTTATTCTCTAATCCAGAATTTATTTATACTCTAAACGAGGTGAGATTGTTTGGAGGATTCCAAGACTATTTCATTCTTTAGTTTTTTTCCATTTATCATTATATTTTTTATATATAATTTTTTTTAATGAATGAATTTTGTCCTAAAGGATCTTCCAGGTAAAGCTCAATGGCGCCCCATTACCCTTAAAGGAAAACAAATTGGAAGAAACGTTAGTAGAACTAAAAAGAGAAGGTACGACCCTGAGATAGTCATTTCATTATTTTGATTTGAAAGAGTTTCTGTTCTTTTGTTCTTCCACTTTCTTTGCTTTGCTAAAAAAAAAAGGAAGAGGAAAAGTGAAATAATACCAGGCAAATATTATAGATCTGATGCCCAACGCGGTTAAAAATATACTACAAAGTTAGCGCCCAACGCCTTAAAAAAATTTTGCCCCGACGTGGTTGAAAATACACCACAAGATGAAGGCCACTCAGAGCAAAATTTACCAGAGTAATTTATACCAAATTATAATTATGTAAATGTTATTACTTTGTATATTACTTTGTCAATATACAACGCAAAAAATCTTGTATTTCTTATTATTAATTTCGCCTTGTTGAAGAAAAAAAATTGTGTGTGTTTAAGACCACACGGCAGAAGTGTATGCTTTGTGGTCTTAAGCACACACAATTTTTTTTGTTTTTAAATAGTTTGTTTCGGATATACCGGATTTCGAAAAATCGCGATTCGGATAATCGGGATTGTACTGTATCTGTTTAGGTCAAACACTACTGTAAGTACTAATTAATATACTAATGTTAGACGCTATTTTAATTTAATATCTATTTTGAATAGAATAGGTGCCTAGAATAGACCGGTGTTCGGATCTTATATATATATATATATATATATATATATATAAATGTCGAATTTTTACGTCACTGGAGGTCCAGCAGATTTTGGTAAACAAAAGTTAGATATAGATAGATATTAGACTGCAGCCCACGAGAAAGACCGGCCCGGGCGCGGAAATATCACGTGACCGTAGGAGGCTCACAAAAAAACGCCTCACGGTCCGCTGTCATTATAAAACATGTGTGTGTTCAGTTTTGATATGTTATTTACGTCGATTTTTTTTTTAATTCGGGCACGAATTTTATGTGAATTTTATCAAAGTTATTAAAATAACGCAGCCCACGAAAAAGGCTGTAGTGGGCTGCGTTAAAATAATTCATGGCTAATGAGTAAATTATAAAGAAAATACCTATAAGATAAACAATGCCGCGAACGTGTAATTAGTGTTGTTCCTTGTCGGTCCAACTATATATGTTGCAAACGGGAAAGAAGTGGTAATAGATAAGATCTTGGATAAGATTGATCAAGTAATAGACATCCTTAGTGACATTTTCGATAGTAAGAGTGAAAAATGTGTTCAGTTGTCATTTCTTATTCAACAATTAGGTCTCTTGAAAAGGTAACCTGAGAATCGAAGATATGGTGAATACACTTTAATGTTGGCTTCATCTTTGTTTATCCAGTCATCCAGTACATACACGTCAATTTACAATTCTAAGGTAATATGTCTTCTGCACCCTCGCAATATTAAAAAACTGATTTGTAAAATATTGTTAACAGATAGTAATCTCTCTGGTAGTGTGAAATATTTAAAAAGTAAGATACCGTAAACTCTTCCAACTTGGGACGGTTTGTAACTTGAGACAATTTGCACCTATTCAAATGAACTCACCTGGCAACACTGCCATTGAAGCTGGAGATCCCGCGCGTGTTGCGATGATCAGGTATTGGTGTTCGGCAACGGTCGGTTTTAGTTGCTTGAGATTTCTCGTACAGACGTGTCGCTGGAGGCCAGATGAATTCACGACAATAAAGGCGGCATTTTTTTACACCGGAAAACTTCTTCTGCAGGGCTGTTACTATTGCATGTGGTAAGTTCATATTTTGCTTATTGATGAAACATTTTGTTGCTAGTTTAGTGGTGCTATAAGTTTTTTTGATTTTCTACTAATTTTTTTTTAATAATTTTTTTCTTCCAAAACAACGTGGTTCTTTCACAACTTGGGACGGTAGTGTCCCAAGTTGCAACCTCGTCCCAAGTTGTGAAACATGTGAATATTTTTCACTTTTTTTACGTTTCATGCCCTGATTGCTCTTTTAGGACCACATAATGAGTGTCCGAAAGAAAATAGGAGCCAGACGCTACAGAAAATAGGAACCAGTCTTTTCGAGAATATCTACAGAAGAAAAGGACTGACTCATGCAACACCACAAAAAAAACTAAGAAACGCTTAGATGTGGCACCTGGAAAAAGTGTATGCGTAGAAGATTTCATGCTGAGTTCATCGTCATCTGAGGATGAGTCACAAATGGAAGAGGCGCCTGAGAGTGAAATAGATGAGCAAAATACCATTATCCAGGAACCAGGGGTACCACGACCCATAGAGGTTACAAAGGGAGATTTTCTGCTTACCAAAATTGTATATTGTTACGGGTTCACAACGACAAATTATAACTCGTAATTGTTGAAAACGATACGTCAATTTATTTCGACAAATTATGTACAAAAACACGCACTTAAACTTACTAATAACTTGCTAATAATTCACTACTTTAATACGCCTATTAACTTCGCGTTAACATCTAGCGATCACTACCATTGGTTTTCTCTGACTGCCCGATGCACGACATCCGGCCCTATATATAAGGGTCTGCCTACTATTCGAGAATTTTCCATCCTTGTTCGATTCGGAATTATTCCACCCTTTTCTAGAACACGGACCGTTCGCATACCAGTTTGTCACAGATAACGCAACTAAAACCTAGATTAAGAATACAACCATAAAATACGTCAACCTAATACTACACTAAACCTAAATAAATTCTAACTATAAAATTTAAATAACTTAAATTTGTAATGTAACACTGTCCTCCTCTTCAGGTTTGATCGTCTCGATCAACATTTCCCAGGTTAACAACTTTATAAGGCCCTTCCCATGGTGGTGTCAACTTAGGTGATCTTCCTTTCTTGCGTTGAGGATTGTATAGCCTGAAGAGTTTGCTTTCAGGTCATATCTCGCTTTCATGCGGTCACTGGCTATTTCTATTCGCTCTCTAACCACTTCATGGATATCGTGCAGCTTTTGCCTTAAACGTTCGACATAGTCATTAACCTCTAAGTGTTCTTCTTCAGGTGAACCAAACATGATATCACATGGTAAACGCAGTTCTCTACCAAACAGGATACTAGATGGAGTAGCTCCTGTCGTATTGTGAATGGCGGTTCTATAGGCCATCAAAAACAATGGAATATATTGGTCCCAATCTGTATGGTGCTCATCAACAACTTTGCAAAGATCTTCTTCTATTGTTTTATTAAATCTTTCAACCATGCCATCTGACTGCGGATGTAAAGCAGTAGTCCGTGTTTTATGTATTCCTAAAAGGTCACAGAGATTCTGGAAGAGCTTTGATTCAAAGTTTCTTCCTTGATCTGAATGTAGCTCCAAAGGAATGCCAAATCGGCTGAAAACATCATTTACCAGAACTTCTGCAACTGTAGCGGCCTCTTGGTTAGGCAAAGCAAAAACTTCTGGCCATATGCTAAAGTAATCCATGACAACAAGGATGTATTTGTTGCCCTTTTTAGTTTCTGGAAATGGTCCGGCCACATCAATAGCAATGCGTTCGAATGGCAGACCTACGTTATATTGTTTCATTTGACCTCTGGACCTTGTTTTGGGACCTTGGCTGGCTGCACAAGTCGAACATCGGCGGCACCAGTTTTTCACATCTTGAAAGTAATTGACCCAATAAAATCGGTTTCGTTTTGTCCATGGTTTTATTTATGCCTAGGTGCGCGCCTGATTTTCCACCATGGCATTCGGCCATTATATTGTCTACCATGCTCCTAGGAACCACTACTTGATTAATCACAGTAAGGCCATCGGCACTTTCCCAGGCACGTTTAAGGATGTTTTCTTCTACTATCAGTGAATCCTATTGTGCCCACAGTGATTTGAATATCACCCCTTGGTTTGCGATATCTTGCCATGATGGTCGTGGCTTGTTCTCTTCTTTCAATCGCAAGATAGGTCCTACATCTTTGTCGTTAAGTTGTGTGGTTCTAATCGAAGCCGACATCCATTCTTCATCTGGTTCTAACTTTATCTGGCGCACGTAGGTAATTCCTTCTTTCTGGTCAATTTTCCTGCAATGTTTACAATCCTCAGGGCAAGGTCTTCTGGACAATGCATCCGCATTATTATGCACCCTTCCCGCTCGGTGCTTAATTTGATAATGGTATTGTTGTAGCTTTTCTATCCATCTCGCGACTTGCCCCTCAGGTTGTTTCATTTTCATGAACCGTTCTAATCAGAAACTCTTGTCCATAGAGATATTTGTGAAAGTGATCTACGGATTTAATGATGGCTAGGAGCTCCTTTCTGGTAACACAATAATTTATCTCTGGTTTGGATAGCTCCCAAAAATGATGGTCTCACTGTTACCGACCAGTCTTTTTGAACATACTGCCACGACCTTTATTGGTTCTTTATTGAAGTGACTATTTGACAAAATGAACTCTTCATTCCCAAATCTTAGGGTATTAAGTTTATTATCAAACGCAAATCCATGTTTACTTATCAAGTCCATTCCCAAAATAAATTCGTCTTCTATTTCGGCAACCAATACAGTGTGGCGAATCTTCAATCTTCCCAGCTGTAGGTCTATGTCTGTCTGCCCCAACACGTCGGCGGATTCTTCAGTCACAGTCTTAAGTGTTATTTTCTTTTCTGTTGGTCGAATTTTATATCTCGTTTCAATTTTGGACTTAAGCAATGATATGGCTGCACCGGTGTCTACTGTGATGTTAACTTGTCTTCCATTTATAAGTCCGTCAATGTTGAGGCTGTCAGCAGTATGTTTTAAACTCTTAATAGAGTAAATTTTGGGGGCTACCCTTCCATTAGTTAACACCCGCCTTTCCGTGTTGAAAAGTTTTAGTTTTTCCTGATCTCCTCTTCTGTACTTTGTCCCGCTAGATGGTAGGCGAGACCACATTTGGACACGACAATTGCGTTGAATGTGCCCTGTAAGTCCGCATCTAAAACACTTTACATTTGGAGGGGATCGTCTGCTTTCTTTTAAAGAGTCAATCTTCTCTTTCAGTGATTGAAGAATTTGGCTTAGCGTCTTTGAGGGAACCTCTTGTTCCTTGCTCATTTCTTCACGCTCGTGAATTGAAACAGCCCTTACTTTTGGCCTGGACATATTATTTGATGACTCAATTTCAAGGGCTCGAATCAACGCTTCACTGCTGCTATGGAAGCGTTCTCGGCGAAGTAACTTTGCTAAGTCTATGTCTCGCAAGCCATTAATAGAGCGATCTACCGTGAAGGGATCTCTGTAATTTTCTGGCATCTCTGGGTAAGCCAAGTACATCAGCCTCCTGATATCTGCTTCATACTGTTGCAATGATTCTCCTTGTCTTTGCTGACGAATATTTAATTCTGACCAATGTAAATATCGCAAGTGTTCGTCTCCATACCTCCTTTCTAACGCTGCCACTAAAGCATTGTAACTCTGTTTTTGTTCGGCTGAAATGGACCGTAAAAGTCCCAGAGCAGGTTCTCGCAGAGCTACCAACAAAGCTCTAGCTTTTTCGTCATCGTCCCAGCCATTTGCAGCAGCGGCAGCTTCAAACTGTTGTTTGTAGGTGGACCAGGAAGGCGTACCATCAAAATTTGGAGGCTTAATGTTTTGGTTGGAATTTACAACATCCTTGAGCTTTTATTTTGTTGTGTTCTTTCTGAAGCTGTATAAGCTGTTTTGACACATCCTGTAGCTTTTCTTCCACTGTTTGAAAAACTTCTTCTCTTACATTCTGTAGCTTGGTCTCCACTTTTTCTTCAACATTCTGCAATTTGTTTTGTACCGTTTCTTCTACATTCTGCAATTGGTTTTGTACCTTTTCTTCTACATTCTGCATTCTTTGAGTTATTTCTTCCTTAAGATCTTCAGTTGCTGCTTTGAACTCTTCTCTCAGCTGTTCGGAGTTGCTCTTTATCTGATCGAAGTTTTCTTGCCTGCCATCTAATGTCTGTCTCATATCGTTCTGGTTTTGTTCGATGGTCTGTCTCATATCATTCTGATTTTGTTCAATAGTGTGTTTCATGTCGTCCATGGTGTGTTTCATATCGCCCTGGTTTTGTTCAATGGTCTGTTTCATGTCGTTCTGGTTTTGAGCCATTTGAGCTGCTAGAGCCTGCATCATTTTAGTTAAATCTTCCATCTTGGCCGATCTTTGTCTAGTAAGCATCAACTTCGTGATAAATCACTTGAAACGTGTATTTTAGGGCTACAAAGCGAATGTCGAAGTCAGTTTTTCAATATCTCTTCCAATTCTTAAATAGAACCTAATGGAATGTTCTGGAATATACTGGTAAATGCTACTCTTTCTGCTACTAGGCAAATGTAGAAGTCACTTTTTGATTATCTCTTTTGGTTCTCGAATAGACCGTCGTAGAATGTTATGGAATTTTCTAGAAATAATTTCTAATTCCTACTCTTAAAATAACTAAGCTACTGTCGAAGTCGGTATTTGTATATCTCTTCTAGTTTTTGAATAGAACTTCGTAGAATGTTATGGAATCTTCTAGAAATTCTTTTTCGTTCTTTTCTTTGAAATTACTAAGCTAATGTCGAAGTCGCTTTTTGGATATTTCTTCTGGTTTTCGAATAGAGCGTCATAGAAAGTGAGATAGTAGATATTCTAGAAATTCTTTCTAATTCTTACTTTTTAACTAACTAAGCTATTATCGAAGTCGACTCTTAAATATCTCTTTTGGTTTTTGAATAAATCAATATCGAACTTCTTCGAATATTCTGGAAAAATCACTTACTGTTTTTCTGTCCAATTGTTCTAGCCGGTGGTACTATGTAAGGGTAGTCTTTGCACTATTCAGTTCTGAATATTCTGGCAAAATCACTTACTGTTCTTCTTTTCAATTGTCCTAGCCGGTGGTACTATGTAAGGATAGTCTTTGCACTATTTATTTCTTTTAATCTCACTTCTGACACCAATTGTTACGGGTTCACAACGACAAATTAAAACTCGCAATTGTTGAAAACGATACGTCAATTTATTTCGACAAATTATGTACAAAAACACGCACTTAAACTTACTAATAACTTGCTAATAATTCACTACTTTAATACGCCTATTAACTTCGCGTTAACATCTAGCGATCACTACCATTGGTTATCTCTGACTGCCCGATGCACGTCCGGCCCTATATATAAGGGTCTGCCTATTATTAGAGAATTTTCAATCCTTGTTCGATTCGGAATTATTCCACCCTTTTCTAGAACACGGACCGTTCGCATACCAGTTTGTCACAGATAACGCAACTAAGACCTAGATTAAGAATACAACCATAAAATACGTCAACCTAATACTACACTAAACCTAAATAAATTCTAACTATAAAATTTAAATAACTTAAATTTGTAACAATATGATAAAGGTACAAAAAAAGAAAAAGTCAAGTCCTAGGCTTCATCAAGGAAGCAGATCATAAAGTCATCAGATGCAAATTCTTGCGAAGTTACAAAGGTTCCAATGATACCTACGTTTTCCCTATCATTGACGATATTGCCGGGGTGTCATTCGACCAATTAGAATGTGTTTTGACGGTGACTTCCTATCAGAGAGGAAGATATCAGTTTGCGGATCCACAATAAAAAAATGTGCTTTACCTAATTTTATTCCAAAGAATTACGAGTTTAACTTTTGTTTTTCGTTGGTTCTTTTTCCAGGTACTCATCAAAATGATGGTACTTACGTCTTTTTTAAGTTTAACTAGGTACTCACAATGAATATGTAAGATTTAAAAAATTTTACTTAGTTTTGAACTTGATTTGTCGCAGTTGTTCAAGTATCTATGTAAAAGAATTAAAAATTCAGTTATTATAAACATTTTTCAATTTTTTATTTGGTTCTGATTTTTTTAAAAACAATATTTTTGTCACAAGATGCATATTAGCCATTTTTCTTGATTTTTACGACCACCAAAATGGGTGTCCCAAGTTGGCGCACCCGTGAGGTAACTTGGGACAGGCACTTTTTAAAAAAAAAGTGACTCAAATTTTCAAATTTTGCAAAATTTGGTATTGTGGTCTTAAAGTATCCAAAGCGACCCGAAAAATGGCGTTATCAAAGAATGTGAGTCGAAAGTGGTTAAAAAGATACAGGTGTTTGAATGTCAAAACTGTCCCAAGATGTATGAGTTTACGGTACAGCATTTAAAAGAACATGAGTTGGTAGTTAACTTACACTGAATGAAATATATATTAAACTTTGTGCTGGGTAATTTTTCAAAAAATTATTGACGACCACTACATTCAGGTCATTGAATGTGAAACCATCTCACTTATTCACAAAATCACTTGTTTCTTTTTAATAAATTATTGTGAAATGTTTTATATTGAAAATTTTTCTTCAGATAACTCTAGCGAGTGTTTTTGTGAAGAGAAACTATTGTCAAAGCTTGAAAAAATTAGTTTAAGGGCATGTAAAGTTTTTTAAATAATTTTATTAAAAAGCACAATGATTTAGTGTCTGCTAATAAATCTTTGAATAAGAACTCAGACAAAGATGATGACACTCGAAGAAAAATTAAAAAACAAAAGCTTAGGTTTGATATGTCCAATTTTGAAAGACTTGTATAGATTTGAAATTACTAACGATATTATGTACCTAATATATGTACCTGAAGATATTAGAGTGCACATTTTGTATAATTTTTTATTTTATAGATTCAGTTCTTTTATCCATAATATACACATATATCAGCAAAATATTTTTTTCAATTTTTGCCTATAAAAGAACAAATATTTTTTGTTAATTTATTTAAATTTTGTAAAAACATATAATATATTAAGCAGTACAATAAAAATCCTGGGACTCCTAAGATTACGTGACCGCCGACTTGCTTATAACGCGCCATGGCCGTTCTTTATCGTTGGCTGCGATATTAGACATACCAGTCGTTATTTTTTTAAGCAAAAATTAAAATTGATAGAAAATAATATGTTCGTGTCAGCTTCAAAAATAATCCGCTGACCAACATCTTTGTTTACTTCGTAAGTACTCGGTTCACCTTTGATACTAAACGATCACATTCAGTTTGACTTGTAGTTTAAGCTTTGTGTAATAAAAAATAAAGCGGGCTAAAAAAAAATAACGACAATACGTCTAGAAAATTATATTTTATTAGGATGTGCTAGAAAACAGTAGGAAAATTATTAGTTTTCAAAAAATTCAAAAAATATTAGTTGTTCCGTTGTTCATATCATATCTAACTTTTGTTTACAAAAATCAGCTGGACCACCAGTGACGTGAAAAATTCGACATTCTATACACAGGGTGCCCGGTACTGACACAAGAGGTACTGGCTTATAAGGTACCGGCCAACAAGACACCGGCCAATGAGGCATCGGTTCATACGGCACCGGCTCATCGGAAATTATTTAATTTTCCCATATGGTACATCCACTCCTGTTTGTCGCAGTAGTGCGTCAAAGCAAATTCGTCGCATTCATTAGTTGTTGTTTGTTGTTTTCAACCCTTGAAAAATAGCTATTTTTTTAATAAGTGCAGAAAATCGATTTTTCTGCACACAAATGCCTTTAACAGAATTCGCTTTGCGTTGTTAGCGAGTTCTGTCAAGTATTTAAGTGCGAAAAATAGGTTTCTGCAAATGTAGGGAACAATTGTTTTCTGCAAGCGAGTTGCATTGCGGTTTAAGTTAGTAGGTAAGTAATTTTTGAATGTTGGTATAATTTAAATTTAGTAGTGTAGATTTAGATTTTAACCTTAGAAAGTATTCAGCTTAAATTCAAAACGAGACACCTTGCAATCGTATAACCCTTTTTTAAATTTTGTTAATATCATGGACCTTCATCAATGCAACTACATCTATAATTCTGAGAATAGGCTACTAGATCTTATTTTATCAAATAATGTAATGTCGAGAGAGTACAAAATAATTTAGTCAGAGAAACTCCCAATTATCCTGCTCTTATCTGTACGTATACTTATTCCTGCAAGTCTAGAAAAGCACAATAAATTCTACTTTAGAAAGGCAAATTTGCAAAACCTATACCAGAACTTGTGAATAATTTGGACCACTATTCTGATATTGATCAGACTTGCGATAATATTTACCAGAAAATATACCAAAAAGCAAACATAATAAACGCAGCTATCCACCATGATTCATTCCTAACATTGTAAGAACAATTAAAAAGAAACATAAAATGTAGATAAAGTATAAAAGAAGTAAATGTCCTACATTGCTGGCTGGTTTTTGTTATTTAATAAACAAAGCTTATTGTGCTAGGATACAGGAATCCCGTAGCTTTTTGGTAGTTTATTAAATTTAAGACAGGTAATACATCTTTACCTACAACAATGATTAACCGCTCAGGCGATTCTATCCGGAAGAAATTGTTGAATCATTTTCTTATTTTTTTTACGAATCCTTTTCATGTATCGGAAATACAAATCATTATGGGGCTCCTGTCTACAACTTAACCATTGACTGTTTTAGAATGCTTGAAGATGAATAGGATTATGTTTATCGATGTCTAAAGAAAATCAAACCGAAAGGCACTGTGGATCCTGACAAACTTCGGACAATCTTTCTCAATGAATGTGCTGCTATATTTAAAGTTCCTGTTTAATATGTCAATCGTTTCTTCAACATTTCCTAAAACTTGGAAAGTCTCTAAGATCACTACCGTCTTTAAGAAAAATGATGCCAATAATAATGAGAACTATAGCCCGATATTAATTATTAATAACTTCTCTAACGTATTTGAAATCGTTCTAAATGACCATCTTAGCTCTTAATTTATAAACAGAATAATACTTTAACAACACGGTTTATAAAAGATCGTTCTACGGCCAGTAACTTATTGACCATAACCCAATATATGTATATCTAAGGCATTTGATGAGTGTCAGTAGGTAAACGTTCTGTACACTGATTTCTCGAAGTTCTTCGATAGGCTTGATCGCACACTCCTTCTAAACAAACTTAGATCAGTTGGACCTAACCTTCCAGTAAGAGGTTTTGCGCTTCTTACATTAAGGGGCGCTGTCAATATGTCTAGTGTTAAGATCGGGCCTCTCGAAGCTTTTTGGTGGAGTCGGGTGTGCCGCACGGATTTATCCTGGGCCCACTTTTCTTTCTACTTTTTATCAACAGTAGTGTGGATGATCTCAAAGTTAAAGTACTAATAAATGCAGATGACTTGAAAATATTTATAAAAATCAAAATGATTTATTTTTTAATTTATAAGCTGTAATTAAGTCTTCATTTTTGTGATAAATTTTCTTCTTCTACAAATTTAGTTTTAAGATTATTACATATTTTATTATTTTCTCATTCTGTAACTGGCTTTGGGTGTGGAATGGTGTAAAAAAATTAAATAAATAAATAAATAAATAAATAAATAAATAAATAAGTAGGTAGGTAATTGATACCAAATACTTACAGACATTTATATTGCTTTGAATTCTGAAGTTGAGCCTTAAATGTAAGTGATTGTACTGAACGGTAGACTGCTTCATTCTGAAAAAAAAATAACTACTTATTAGACAAACATTAAAGGAGACATGACTTTGTTGACTCAGTAAAACAATTTAAATAATATAACAGTATAGTCGTTCCACTACTATATGCCACAAAAAACTGCAATAAAAGTGGCACGTGCTAATAGTGGCGTATATAGAAAAAAGTTTCGAGGAGGGGGGGCCCAAGAAATGTTTGCTGGGGGCCCGAGACCCCATGAGGCCGTATTTTGTGCTATTTTATGTTTGTATTTCTGAAATATGTGGAAAATTTCTAAAAAAATGTTAGCTTCGGGGGGGGGGGGGGAGGATTCCAGGCCCTCTCTTATATAAGCCACTGCGCGCTACCGTAATCATAATAGCCATTTTGGGATTTTCAGGACTATATGCAAAAATTGAAAAATAATTTTCAAATTTTGGGAAACATTTTAGTATTTTAAGCATTCTACTTCTAATGTCTTAAAGTGAAAGTATCGACCGAACCTAATCTGGTGATACGTGACTACTTTAAGCAAACACGTAGGATTTTTTTTAGATTTTGCCTACATAATTCATGAATAAAAAGAAAAAATAGCATACAATACGACATCATGAGGCCTCGGGCCCTCCCAGAAGCCTCGCCCCCCCCTCCCCAAGACATATTCCTAGGGGCGCCTCTGCAATATAGCTTTATAGTGAATTCTTTAAAAAAAATGTAGCACTGGTCGGCCTCACAGTGCCACACAAATTTTGTATTCTTTTAAGCAACTGGCAAACCCTGTGTTGCACTCAGTGCACTGTCGTATTCTATTGAAATTGCACTGGTACAATTTTCGATATTAGTAATTATATACAGGGTGTCCATGTAAGTTGGCGGCATATGGGAAACTTTTTTATTATTAGCTTTACGAAAAAAAGTTATTCTTCATAAAAAGTTCTGCATGGTCCAAAACCTAAAATGCAACCATCAGATGTGAAATTTTTTCAGTCATATTACGAGGTTTGTCAAAAAATGTGATTTTTGCTCTAGAGTAAAGTACCTTTCTTTTTGACAATATCGAAAATTGTTATAAAGAAAAGATGTTTAGAATTAAAAATACCTTTTAAATATTTAACATTGTTTATTTACATTAAAAAAATATTTTTTTCTACATTTTCTCTGCGATTACGTTGGAAATTTAAGTTTGCACATTAATGCATAATTAATCTAGGATGCAAATAATAATAATGTAAATAAACCTTGTTGAATATTTGAAAGCTATTTTTAATTCTAAACATCTTTTCTTTATAACAATTTTCGATATTGTCAAAAAAAAATGTACTTTACTCTAGAACAAAATTCAAATTTTTTGACAAACCTCGTAATATGACTGAAAAAATTTAACATCTGATGGTCGCATTTTAGGTTTTGGACCATGCAGAACTTTTTATGAAGAATACCTTTTTTTCGTAAAGCTAATAATAAAAAAGTTTCCCATATGCCGCCAACTTACGTGGACACACTGTATATATATATATATATATATATATATATATATATATATATATATGTATATATATAAACATACTAATTTGACAGATGGATTGACATAGAATTTAAATATTTTGGAATGGGCACTGTACACACAAGCAAGTACGGATACTCATCGTAAAGGCAAGTCTTTACATGTAGGTTCTTGCTATTTTTTATTTTTCTGGTCGTGTTTTAAGCTAAATTTAACCCAAATTTTAGTTATTTGCAATTTTAACAAAGGATAATCGTTGTATATTTATTTTTTATTAGGTTAATCGTTGCTAGTTTAATTTTTGTTTTACACGATACCTTCTATAAAAGCGCTTAAAATATAAAAAACATTCATGATTTTGTTTATTTAATTAAATTGACAAAATCGTAAATACTTTTTACCTCCTAAAAAACAGCAATAAGCATTTTTTTCAGAGAGCTTATTTCGATGTTGATTGACATTACGAACAGTTTAATTAGCTGGACAGTAGTGGTCTGTAATTAACTATCTGTGATTAGCTATTAAAAATAACGAATTTTTGCCCGTTTTTTTTTAAATTATTTTTCTGTATATAATCCTTAGAGTAAGAAAATACTCTAAGATATAATCACTTTACAGTTTGCCTCAAAACTCAAAAAATTAGACAAAAGACTTGGAACCTGCGTGAGATATGCCCACCCTTAGTGTCCCTGTATGTCCACATATTTGTATATACAGTACAGTCCCGATTATCCGAAATAATGTGGACTAAAGTGATTTCGGATAATCGAAATTTCGGTTAATCCAATTTTTTTTTGGAAAATAGGAGTTAAAAATGCGTATATCATTAGTTCGACTTAAAAACATTTGTAACACCTTTCGGCTAACTAAAAAAATTCGCATTTTAGACCGTCGCACGATGGTCAGCTTGTCGGTTCTGAACGATCGAAATTATTTTATGGTTTTAGTTTTGACAAATTGATGCTGAAAGTTGGGAAATGTCAACTAGCGTTTAAAAAATGTGATTTTAATATAGGTACTGTGCATTCTGGAGATGGTACAGTCGCCTCCAAAAAAGATGTTACATATCGATTTTTTTCCTGTTATGCAAAAAACTTGAAAAATTGATACTTTGAGAGTGTGTACGTAACTAGCTTATAGCTTTTTCTTATTTAATATATCTTTTTTATAAAAATTTAACTAAATTTGTTAATCTTGCTATACTATATATCAATTTTTTACCGTGCACTGATATTCTTTATCGTAGTCTTTATATTCACTATTTTCACATACATAGTTTAAAACCGATTGATTTTTATCCTGTGAAACCAGTGTTTTGTGCCAGGTTTTAAATAAATTACGTCAACCAATCCCATGCCCCAACGCTGAAACAATAAATCATAGCTAATATAGCGGCAAGAAGCGGCAGCTGAATGTAGCACCTATACAACCCGTGATACATGATTGAAATAATAAAGTCACAAACGTAAGGGATACGTGCCGATCCAGACTTTTTCAGTCCAATAGATATAATACATATTTGAAAAATTATAATAAATCAATAAACTTTTATCTATTTTTTTTAACAAGCAAATTGAAACATTGCAAATGGTTTAATATTAAACATGAAAGATACTAACCCATATTTTAATTATACGTGAAGAAATCACCATATGATCTCTGGTTTACCAACATGGAGCACTTTTGAAAATCGCCTTACCGCGCGGAATATGTGCGGATCATTATGCAAGCTATCAAACGGCCTATGACTTGTCGTCGTAACAAGTGACAACGAGTTAGTTGATCGATTTTCTGCATTGGGGTCTACTAATAAGGTAATTGGGCACTTTTTTAAGACTTAGCAGTTGTGATAGAAAATAGTTCGATATTGGGGTTTCGATCGTCTAAATTAGACAAGCTGACCTCCGTGCGTCGTATTGCCGTGAAACCCCGAGGGGAACCAACCTAGCAGTATAGGTGAATCCCAGACGCGTTTCGTATAATGCGAATTTTTTCGGTTAATCGGGATTTTTGTTTTTAAAGTTTGTTTCGGATAAACCGGATTTCGGAAAATCGCGATTCGGATAATCGGGATTGTACTATATTAATATATCCAAATATGTCAACATACAGGGCCTTTAACTTACCCTCTGGTAATTATGGAACTACCACACTCGGAACACAAAATGGTACGCGGTTAGTTTTCAGAGAACCAATCCTGCGTTTTTCCAATCGACATGCGCCAGTTAAGTCTGGGCGTGCCATATAGTATAGTTTTTTGTTTTTCAGAGGAGCTTGTTATAAAAAGGCAATGTTTTGTTACTGTACAGTTACATAAATAATTGTTTTTATCGCAGAGCTTCTGTAGCTACATACAAATAGAGCTTATTTTACCTTTCTAAAAAATATAAAAATATCATAGTATTTTCAGTAGTATAACAAAGAATATCCTGTATATTTATTGTGCTCCAACCTTTCACTGAAAAATGTCTTATTTTGTTTACTTTTCCAAACAAAATTCGGTAGAATCTTTTTATCACATTTGAGATTTTCATTTTGCAGCATTTTGAAAAGGGCGATAACTGTACAGTGTACTTACTTTTATATTCTAGCAGATTTTATCAATTTTAGCAAAGAAATCAGCGTTCGCATTCCTGTTAATCTTTACAATACTCACACTGAAATCCAGGAACAGTAAACACAAACTTTTTAGAAAACAGGCAAATTACAAATAAATTACAAATACAAATCACAGAACTCCAAAAAAAGTTTGCTACTACTATAATGGCTTCTCCAAATGAATATCAATACTTTGTTTTTTATTTGTCTCTATACTATAAATTTTGATTTTTTAAAGCAAACTGGTTTTACAAGAAAAACATAAAAATTAAAAAATATGCAGATTTTTAAGATGTAATCATTGCTGTAGATTAACCGGTTCTCGAGTTACACTCAAAAAACCACTAAATTGGCCTATACCTACTACCCCTGGGTACAAAATTTTCATATTTTCACCAAAGTCATGAAAGTTACTAAAAAACTATACAGATTAAAAAAGGATGTCAAGCTAAATAAGAAACGGCTATTAGTTTCAAACAGACACTGATACTGAGGTAGATATGGCCGCTTAAACATGACCGAAGCGTAATTTACAATTCTATTTTTGAGGTTAATTTTTTTATGTAAAACGAAGCGCTACGGGGTCAAAATGTACCCCCGCTAAAAGACAATTTAATTATCTTCAAAAAGTTTTCCTGAAAAAAAACAAAAATATGCGGCATTCATATTTCGATGTTTTTGTTCCATAGAAGTACGACAATGGCATGGGTCCATTAAGGGAAAAAACAATTTATGCACATATACGCGAATCCGCAGTTACATATTTAAACTCAGCGTCAAAAATCTTACAAGAAACATATTTGATACTTTTCTGTTAAATTGACAAGTGGTCACGTGATTTTGGCAACTTTTTAACGGTTTGAGCTAGAGACTTGGTTCTTTTTTTTAATTGTAGACAAAAATGTCCGATCAAAATTAATCACACCTATTCTAAGAACCCTGTAGGATTTTGGGCTTGAATTGCAAACCGATACTCATATATTTTAATCGATTCGTCATAAGACCATGTCCCAAAAAAAATGGAGATACCTGCAAAAATCCTGCATAAACAACCCGCCATCTTTGTTTAAAGATGGCGAAAAGGAGTTTGAATCAAATGTACGTAACTTTTTTATTATGACATCGATTTTACCCAAACAAATTGTGATTAGCTTCTACTGTAATGGCCTCTCCAAATCACTATCAATACTTTGTTTTTTATTTATCTCTATACTATAAATTCTGTAAGTTCCTCAAATACGCAATATTTTTTTTTGAGGTTTTTTATTTTTTCAAGAAAACTACTGGTTTTACAAAAAAAACATAAAATATAAAAAATATGCAGATTGTTAAGGTGTATTCATGGTGGGTCTAATATTTGCTGTAGATTAAGCGGTTCTCGAGTTACACTCAAAAAACCACTAAATTAGCCTGTACCTACCCCCAGGTACAAAATTTTCATATTTTCACCAAAGTCATGAAAGTTACAAAAAAACTATACAGAACGAAAAAGGATGTCAAGGTAAATAAGAAACGACTATTAGTTTCAAACAGAAACTGATACTGAGGTAGATATGGCGACTTAAACATGGCCGAAGCGTATTTTACAATTTTATTTTTGAGGGTAATTTTTTTATATAAAACAAACCCCTACGGGGTTAAGATCTACCTCAGCTAAAAGACAATTTAATTATCTTTAAAAAAGGATAGTACACTTTTTGTCGTAAAGTTAATAGTTTTCCAGAAAAAAAACAAAAAATATGCGGCATACATAATTCGATTTTTTCGTTCCATAGAAGAACGACAATGGCATGGGTCCATTAAGGGAAAAAATAATTTATGCACAGATAAGCGAATCCGCAGTTACATATTTAAACTTAGCGTCAAAAATCTTACAAAAAACATATTTGATACTTTTCTGTTAAATTGACAGGTGGTCACGTGATTTTGACAACTTCTTAATGGTTTGAGCTAGAGACTTGATTCTTTTTTTGATTTGTAGACAAAATTATCCAATTTTGACGACAAAACATATTTTTAAAAACTTTGAATACGGTGCCGCGTGGCACCCAAAACAAATTTTATAACTAGTCGAATCCGCATTTCGATATTTTAACTGTTGCATAATTAAAATTTTATACTTTTCCAAATTAATTTTTTGAAATTTTCTGATAAAAATGTTGATATTGGTATATTTCCCTTTGTTCTTGCGGTAGTATTTCTGAAGTGAAACTTTTATTTAAAACTGGTGTCACCCTCTACAATTCGCCAAGAAAAAAAAATGTTTTATAGCTACTTTTCGTACTTCTTTTTAGGCCCGAGCTGCCACTTTTTATCCCTGATTGTCACTTTTCATCTCCATTTCAATGGGCACTATTTCTAACTTCGTTATCCATGAATTTTTAACACTGAAATAATATACAGGGTGTCCCAGATAAAGTTCGATTTCGAAAACTGTGTAAGAAATACAATTTTGGTTAAAATGCTACAGATGCTCTATAGGAGTTAAAAATATTTACAGGGGTTTTTGTAATGTCGAGCAATAAATAAATATATAATAATAAAGACAATTTTTAGTTTTTGCTTTTTTTACATTTATCCAAAGTTGTATTTCTTACATAAATCTCCATAAAATAAGTAGGTAAATGTATCTTGAATACATACTATATTTAATAGGCCTAAACTTTTCTTTTAGTTTTAGTACCTGCTTATCTACAGCTAAATATTTGCTTTATTTCACCTAAAAAAATAAATTCGTAGTATTTTCCCTGATAAATGGATAAAACGAAACAGCCATCGATCATTTCGTTTAATCAGTTTAAAAGGTTTTTTTCATGTACCCACTCAGAGAGGCAAACACAAAAACTTATACTAACGCTGTTACCGGTATCATATACCGCTATTTCTATATGACGTTTTTTTGAACCCATTAAAAATTATTATAAAAAGTCTTGTTAATATGTTTTGGTTTATTGAAAATCCAATATTCTAGTGTACCTTTTTCAACTGAATTTGCCGCCAACTTTTTGAGGGCTCTTTATTTTTACTGTTTGGAATGCAGTCTTGCCCGAGGTCTTACCTTTCCTGAGCTGGTTACTCAGATTAAAATCCCTTGTTTTGTGTATTAGGGACTTATTGCAATAGTGCCAGGCACTAATTGTGCCGGGCACTATTCTGACAGATTCGCTTCTCTTCCTGGCACTAAAATTAGCCAAGAGAGTAAGAAGGAGATGCCACGAGAGTGAGCGAAAACAAGATATATATATACAGGGTGTTCCAAAACTCTGAGTCCACTCAAACATCTTCTGAACTATTGAAGATAACTGAACCATATTTGGCAGTAATCGTTAACATCAAGAGATCTATTTTATGAAGAGGAGGTTGTGCTGCTCCTGCATTAGGGGGCGACATAAGGGCGATCAACTTAAAAATTTTAATTATAAATCCTTATCGATTGATACCTCGTTTTAAAGGTATTTGACAGCTAAATACATATATTGATATAGCCGTTAATTGTCTACACAATCAAATCTGTCAAAATCTATGGACTGTCAAAACTAATTTTTTCAGTGTGTGTCAAAATTTACAAGTTTGTTGTTTTAAACAAAAACCCTATTGAGAGATATCTTGTTTGAAAGGTCTTTGAAAAACCATGTACGCCAACTGTCCCTTGCCTATGATAAAAAACGTGTCAAATTCTATCGACTGTAAAACTTATTCTTTTACCATTTTTTACAAATTTTTAAATATAGCTATACCCGCCATCCCCCATACGTGGGAATTTTTGACACATATTTTTTTGTTGGTATTGCCATGTAGTTTAAGGTTTTAGTTGTTTGCCTCTGGTCAATTACAGCATACCCGGGAAAAACATGGAAAAGCACGGAAATATGGATAAAATTACTTATACAGTCTGTGTCTATGAAAGGTCAGTACAATTAAAAGCCACCTACTTTAGTCCGACTTTGCTCCGTTTTCGAAATACAGGGTGTTTTTTAGAAAATAAAAATCGAATAAATAGCTAAAATATAAATATAACTTCTTTCTTAATGTATTTTTTAAACTTTTTTGTTAATGTATGCATAAAATAAATCTCTCGATGTCATCGATCACTACCAAATATGGTTCAGTTATCTGCAATAGTTCAGCAGATATTTGGGTAGAACCGGATTTTTGGGACACCCTGTATATATGTTACAAATATAAAAACATGCCAGTGGTGATTAATTTTGATCGGTCATTTTTGTCCACAAATCAAAAAAAGAACCAAGTCTCTAGCTCAAACCGTTAAGAAATTGCCAAAATCACGTGACCACCTGTCAATTTAAGAGAAAAGTATCAAATATGGTTTGTGTAAGAGTTTTGACGTTGAGTTTAAATATGTAACTGGGATTCGCTTATCTGTGCATAAATTGGTTTTCTCCTAATGGACCCATGCCATTGTCGTACTTCTATGGAACGAAAACATCGAATTATGTACGCCGCATATTTTTTATGTTTTTCAGGAAAACTATTAACTTTACGACAAAAAGTATACTATCCTTTTTTTAAAGATAATTAAATTGCCTTTTCGCTGGGGTACACTTTAACCCCGTAGGTGTTCGTTTTACATAAAAAAATTACCCTCAAAAATAAAATTGTAAATTACGCTTCGGCCATGTTTAAGCCGCCATATCTACCTCAGTACCAGTTTCTGTTTAAAACTAATAGCCGTTTCTTATTAAGCTTGACATTCTTTTTCGATCTTTATAGTTTTTTAGTAACTTTCATGACTTTGGTGAAAATATGAAAATTTTGTACCTGGGGGTAGGTACAGGCTAATTTAGTGGTTTTTTGAGTGTAACTCGAGAACCGCTTAATCTACAGCAAATATTAGACCCACAATAAATACATCTTAACAATCTGCATATTTTTTATTTTTTATGTTTTTTTTGTAAATCCAGTAGTTTTCTTTAAAAAATCAAAAAACCTAAAAAAAAACAGCATATTTGAGGAACTTACAGAATTTATAGTATAGAGACAAATCAAAATCAAAGTATTGATAGTGATTTGGAGAGACCATTATAGTAGAAGCTAATCACAATTTGTTTGAGTAAAATCGATGTCATAGTAAAAAAGTTACGTACATTTGATTCAAACTGCTTTTCGCCATCTTTAAACAAAGATGGCGGGTTGTTTATGCAGGATTTTCGCAGGTATCTCCATTTTTTTTGGAACATGGTCTTATGACGAATCGATTAAAATATTTGAGTATCGGTTTGCAATTCAAGCCCAAAATCCTGCTGGGCTCTTATACTAACCTGGCATGTTTTTAAATTTGACAAAATATCTACAGGGTGTCCCACAAATCCGGGTCTACCCACATATCTGCTGCTGCTATTGAAGATAACTGAACCATATTTGGTAGTGATCGATGACATCGAGAGGTTTACTTTATGCACACATTAACAAAAAAATACACTAAGAAAAAAGTTATATTTATATTTTAGCTATTTATTCGATTGTTATTTTCTAAGAAACACCCTGTATTTCGATAACGGAGCAATGTCGGACTAAAGTAAGTGGTTTTAATTGTCTTATTTTGACCTCTGAAATATATCCTAGGCTGTTGTACTAACCTTTCATAGACACAGACTGTATAAGTAATTTTATTCATATTTCCGTGCTTTTCCATGTTTTTCCTGGATAAGCTGTAATTGACCAGCGGCAAACAACCAAAACCTTAAACTGCATGGCAATACCAACCAAGTATGGGGGATGGCGGGTATAGCTATGGTTAAATATTTGTAAAAAATGGTAAAAGAATAAGTTTGACAGTCGATAGATTTTGACACGTTTTTTGTCATAGGCAAGGGACAGTTGGCGTATATGGTTTTTCAAAGACCTTTCAAACAAGATATCTCTCAATAGGGTTTTTGTTTAAAACAACAAACTTGTGAATTTTGAGTTCTCAATAGTCCAGAAGATATTTGAGTGGACTCAGAGTTTTCTTCTTACTCTCTTTAGTGCCAGGAAGAGGAGAAATAACACAACCATCCAACGAACTTTAAAAACGTATAGTCAATATCCTCTTCTGTGAAAGGTTTAAAGCCTTCTATGTAACAAAAAACAAATGTCAATTATATTGTAGCTACAATAAAATGAGCATGGGTATTATTTTAATTCTTTTGTAAGCGCTACTAATAATCTTGGTATTCTCAAAAACTACTTGATTTATTAAAAAATGTATAACAAAATATATTTACCTTTAGAAAAGGAGTATAACAAGCTTTAAAAAATTAAAATCGGATGACTGGGTAGGGAGATATGCTTAAACAACAAAATTCATCAATTTGGCGGCCATTTTCAAAGATGGCGGCCAAACGACCATGAGTTCGATCACGCAACCAAACTTTTTTTATACATTTATGGGTGCTTAACAATGCGCCGCAGTCAAACTGAGCGCACATATTAGGTCACACGTGACAGAAGCCAGCGCCTAGACTAACTAGAGAAATGGCAAAAAATTGATAAAATTTGGAGAAGAGGATCAGCTAGGATTTATATGAAAATGGCTCTAAAGTCAGAAAAGAGTTCATATTCAAAATGTGAAATTAGTTTTGGAACCATTTTTATGTAACCTATACTTCGTTCAGGCACACTGTGTACAATTTTGGATAAATGTAAAAAAAGCAGAAACTAAAAATTATCTTTATTATTATATATTTACTTATTGCTTGACGTTACAAAAACCCCTGTAAATATTTTTAACTCCTATAAAGCATCTGTATCATTTTAACCAAAACTGTATTTCTTACACAGTTTTCGAAATCGAACTTTATCTGGGTATCGGTAATCGATAATATCTGGGTATATTATCTCGATGTTGAAAATTCATGGATAACGAAGTTAGAAATAGTGCCAATTGAAATGGAGATGAAAAGTGACAATCAGGGATAAAAGTGGCAGATCGAGCCTAAAAAAAGTACGAAAAGTAGCGTATAAAGCATTTTTTCTTGACGAATTGTACACCAGTTTTAAATAAAAGTTTCACTTCAGAAATACTACCGCAAGAACAAAGTGAAATATACCAATATAAACATTTTTATCAGAAAATTTCAAACAATTCATTTGGAAAAGTATAATATTTTAATTTGCAACAGTTAAAATATCGAAATGCAGATTCGACTAGTTATAAAATTTGTTTCGGGGGCCACGCGGCACCGTATTTAAATTTTTTCAAAATATGTTTTTGTCATCAAAATTGGATAATTTTGTCTACAAATAAAAAAAAAACAATTCTCTAGCTCAAACCGTTAAGAAGTTGTCAAAATCACGTGACCACCTGTCAATTTAACAGAAAAGTATCAAATATGTTTTTTGTAAAATTTTGGACGCTAAGTTTAAATATGTAACTGCGGGCTCGCTTATCTGTGCATAAATTATGTTTCCCCTAATGGACCCATGCCATTGTCGTACTTCTATGGAACGTAAACATCGAATTATGTATGCCGCATATTTTTTGTTTTTTTCAGGAAAACTATTAACTTTACGACAAAAAGTGTACTATCCTTTTTTAAAGATAATTAAATTGTCTTTTAGCTGAGGTACATTTTGACCCCGTGGGCGTTCGTTTTATATAAAAAAATTACCCTCAAAAATAAAATTGTAAATTACGCTTCGGTCATGTTTAAGCAGCGATATCTACCTCAGTATCAGTTTCTGTTTGAAACTTATAGCCGTTTCTTATTTAGCTTGATATCCTTTTTCGATTTGTATAGTCTTTTGGTAACTTTCATGACTGGTGAAAATATGAAAATTTTGTACCCGGGGGTAGGTATAGGCCAATTTGGTGGTTTTTTTAGTGTAACTCGAGAACCGCCTAATCTACAGCAAATATTAGACCCACCATGAATACATCTTAACAATCTGCATATTTTTTCTTTTTTATGTTTTTTTTGTAAAACCAGTAGTTTTCTTTAAAAAATCAAAAAACCTTAAAAAACGTATTTGAGGAACTTACAGAATTTATAGTATAGAGACAAATAAAAAACAAAGTATTGATAGACTTTTGGAGAGGCCATTATAGTAGAAGCTAATCACAATTTGTCTGAGTAAAATCAATGTCATAATAAAAAAGTTACGTACATTTGTAAAACTCCTTTTCGCCATCTTTAAACAAAGATGGCGGGTTGTTTATGCAGGATTTTCGCAGATATCTCCATTTTTTTTGGAACGTGCTCTTATGACGAATCGATTAAAATATATGAGTATCGGTTTGCAGTTCAAGCCAAAAATCCTACTGGGCTCTTAGACTATATGTATATATATTTCTCTGTCGGTCTGCCGGCGGGACTGTTCATATTTTGTTGTATCTTAAAAAGGGTGACACACAATTTTTTTAGCTATACTATACTATACAATACAAATTTTCAAAAAATGATATTGTTTAAAAAAAAAAAATACAAAATAAAATTGTAAAATAATTCGTGTGTTGTTTATCTTATATTAGGTTGCTATCGGTTTTTACTATGTTGGTGTCTCCTTAAGAGGCTTTTATGTGTTTACTGGTTTTCTAAGCCCTGAAACGCGTGTGCTTGAATAAATAATTTAAAGAAGAAGAATTCTTTAACCACTTTGCCTAAAAAATCCTCAGTTTGAATCCGATTTTGGTTTTAATTCTGCTGCATTTTGAAGTGTGGCAACTATATCAGCTTTATTTTACAAAAAATTGCTAAAAGGACCGTTATTTGACAGTTATCAGATTTTAGCCTCTTTTTTGAATACTTTTTATTTGTAAAAGCAGGAAAATTAGATATTTTAGTTAAAATGGCAATTTTTCCATACACATTGGTTGCTCCAATATTTTTGGGGCAAAAAATATCGGTGAAAGATAGCCATGCCAATTGACAGCAAATATAGTGCTGCCACAATGTTTTTATCGCAAACATTTTGCTTTAAAAACTAAATTGTACACTCTCTGTTACTTGGGAATACATACGTATGCCCGTTCGGCCTCGCAGCGGCACATAAGAAATTAATCCTGAAATAAATACGTGCCTTTGCATATATTAATGAACAAAATAAATATCATAATAAGAAGATATAGTCCAAAAAAACACAACAAAAGCGAAAAGTTCTAAAACATACAATGACCCCAAAATCCAAACACAACCGATGCCTAGATTTACTGTCAGCAATTTTAAGAAACTGACCCACATTATAATAGAAGCAGCAGTACCTACTTTGACACCTGCCTACCAACCACATTATCAGCATCATTTTAGCAAGCCTACGGCCATGTAGAAGCGCAATGGTCAAGCACAGCTTGCACACTTTTTAAAGAAAAACTTTAGATTTTTTAACAGTGCCACCTGTTAGCTCCCGCTAAATTTCGCGGTTGTTTTTACTTTTTAAAACCACACAATTGGATGGCGGACAGAGTACATTTTCCGCGCATTGGACATGCGCACCAAGAATCAGTGAGATCCTTTTCTACCGCCTCGAGAAAATGGCGTGTTAATTTACTTTCTCCAACTACTACAAATTTCTACACTTGAAAGTGCTCGATTTTGGTGTACTGAAGCATAGAACTAGAAACTTCAGCCTTTCAGCTACGTGGTGCCATCATTAGATCAAGACAGGGGCCTCTGGAACGTGGAGAAATTGGCTGCAAACTGGTGAGTGCTTTGTTTCTGATTTCCGTTGTGTGGTACCAGCAATTAACTATGGACATTTTGATTATTTCGTGATTTCCTATCAATATATTTATGTTTGTTCGCGCTTTCATTAATAAAATATATACAGTCCACTGCAGTTATCGTTTTTCTATCTGCGGGCATACATAAGTGTTCCATCGACCCGAATTATTTAAATTTACTCCATACGACGGTATTAATAAGTCGGCCATTTCACATTTTCACACGGCGACCACACGGCCTTGAATTTGCCAATCGTTTGGCCTTCGGTTTCGGCGCAGTTCACCTGTTTTCGGTCCGCTGCTATGGTAACGCAGGGTCTACCGCGTGGTCATTTCAGTAAACAAAAATCGAGAAGCAATCAAAACAAACAAGCACGATTTCTGTGATTAGATTTGTTCCATACCATTTCGATATTAAAACATTTTTCATCAATTGCGATGAATTAGTGCATATTTTCGACAATTCGTCATTTTTCTATTTCAGAAGCATTAATTTAGCGTTAATTGTATATTTACCGACAATTTCTTCATTTCAAAGGTAAAAATCATGTCTATCAAAAAAGCCGTGCAAAAACGCAAGGGTTTTTTATCTGCGATCACCGAGTGTTATGTGTTTTCACAAACCGCGGCAACGGACGCAAAAGCGAGAAATGAGTTTCAATTGAGGTATTCCTATTTGGATGAAACCTTCGAGAAATGCATGCTGGCACATAATGACGTCATTATGTTGATAGACGACTCGGACGACGAGGAGTTTAAAACGCAGGATGCGATCCTTTCAGAAGCTCGTAAATATTTTTATGCGTGTAAAGGGGTTTACTCCGAAATATTTCAGGTTGAGGCCCCATCCTTTTCGGGATCATGTGTTCGACAAAACGAAACTCCAAAACTCAAAGAGTTAGGTATTCCCATATTTCGAGGTGATAAAAAATTATGGCCAAGCTTTTTCGATCTTTTTAATAACATTATAGATCAAAATCAAAGTCTAAGTAACGTCCGAAAACTTCAATATTTATTTTCATATCTCGAGGATGAGCCTTTAAAATTGATATCAGGGATTAGCTTATCTGATCAAAATTATAAAATTGCTTACGACAAATTAGTCAATAGATATCAAAACAAGCGAGACCTCGCAAATGATACTTTGAGCACAATTATGAACTCTACATTAAAAAACGAGTCAGCTAAAGAATTGCGTAATTTAATTGACACATTTTCAGAATCCCTAGAAATTTTAAAATCACTTAGCTTTGACGTTGACAGTTGGGACTTTATTATTTTTTTCATTCTGTTAGAAAAATTGGATATTCCGACGCGTTCAAATTTCGAAATGAGTCACGCCAATACAAATGCCGAAATTCCCACTTTTCAGTCACTTTTTCAATTTCTAGAAAAAAGATGTAAAGTTTCGGAATCACTTCCTCAATCAACAGCACCCAAAAGGGTGCCTACCTATCAAAAATCAAATTCTATGAAAAATCAGTTTGGGCAAAAGCCTACCTATCAAAAATCAAATTCTATGCCAAATCAGTTTGGGCAAAAGCCTACCTATAAATCATCCAATTCGCCTTTTATAGGACTGGCTGGCACCTCAACTAATTCAAGTACAGGAATAAAATTTTTCCGGTGTAATCAAGGTCACGTGCTTTCGAAATGTCAAACATTTCTTGACCTCTCACCTATCGATCGCCTATCTTTCGTCAAGCAGAAAAAATTATGTCTAGCGTGTTTTCATCCCTGGCATGGGGTAGACATGTGCAAATCAAAATATTCATGCAGGACTTGCAATAGTAAAAGGCACCACACTTTAGCTCATATCTTAGAAACTAATAAAGAGTCTGGAAGCCAAGATACTAGTCCTGTCATTCACACACAACCTGTCAATAATCTTCATGTGTCATTAAATACCTCAGGACCTTCAGGTACCTTTCTTTTATGCACCGCCATAATAGATGTTATGGACAGTTGCGGAAATTTTCAACCTGTAAGGGCACTGCTTGATTCTGGATCACAGACAGGATTCATCAGTGAAAACTGTATTCAGCGTCTTAATCTTCCTAGGCGAAGTTACACCTCTTAAATATTCGGATTAAATCAAATGTCTTCTCTTACTTCCAAAGGGCTCGTTCAATGTCACTTTAAGCCACAAGGACAGGTCAATCCTTTACTTAATTTCGAAGCAATTGTTGTTCCACAACTATGTTCCAATATGCCTACATTCACTTTGAACGATAATCAGTGGAAACACTTGGAAAACCTTAATCTTGCAGACCCATCTTATTTCAAAGCTAGACCTGTGGACCTAGTTATTGGTTGCGAGCTATTCGCACAGATATTCAAGGAGAGCAGGGATCTTGGACAAATAGGGCAACCTTCAGCCCTTGAAACCATCTTTGGCTGGGTCGTCATGGGAAGTGGACGAAGTGGGTAGTCTTACGGAACGAACCAGTTGTTTTTTAACGAGTCATTCACCTCCGTTAGGGGTCATTATCCCTAGGTTTTGGAAAAGCGAACATTTGCCTAAAAACAAATCTTATCAAAGGAAGAAAAACAAGCGGAATCAATTTTTACTGCGAGTGTCGTACGACAACCGAGCGGTAGATTCATGGTAGATCTTCCGTTTAAAGATAAAATAAACCCTGACCTAGGAAATACTTATCCGCAAGCTTATCGTAGATTTTTACTTCTAGAAAATAGATTACTCAAAAATCCTGATCTGTACACTGCCTATTCTAGTTTCATGCAAGACTATATCGATTCTAATCATATGAGTCTAGTTTTACCTAGTCAACCAAAAGTCGACGTATCATGTTTTTTGGCACATCATTGCGTACTAAAGCCGGAAAGCTTAAGTACAAAATTAAGGGTAGTCTGGGATTGTTCGGCAGTCACCCCAAAGAATATTAGTCTCAATGACACGTTGTTGTCTGGACCGAAACTTCAAAAGGATATTGCTTCTTTACTCCTTACGTTTCGTCTTAATCCTATTGCCTACATTGCTGATATCAAACAGATGTTCCGTCAAGTCCTTATCAATTCTTATCACCGTCCTTATCAAAGGATATTGTGGAGGTTTTCTCCACAGGACCCACTTTCAGTGTAGGAACTTTCTACTGTCACTTTTGGCACGACATGCTCACCTTTTCTAGCCATGCGTACCTTAAATGAGCTGGCAGAGAGAGAAAAGGAACGTTTTCCTATGGCTAGTACTGTTCTAAAAACGTCAATTTACATCGACGATATCTTGGGAACTAGCCCTTCGCTTTTTAATGCCCTTTCCCTACAGATGGAACTCAATGATTTATTGAAGTCGGGAGGATTTGAACTTAAAAAATGGGCAAGCGATTGTCATGAGTTATTGGCAACATTGCCAGAATCCGATCGTCAAATGCCTCTCTCTTTTGACAAGGATGAACCACACTTTATCAAAGTTTTAGGCCTTCAATGGCATCCAAAAAACGACATTTTCTCTTATCAATGTCGAATGAAGGACCAACCCCCAACTAAACGTTCTATTTTATCTATCATAGGAACAATCTTCGATCCCTTAGGTTTTCTTTGCCCCTTGTTGCTACAAGCAAAATTTATTTTGCAACAGTTGTGGATATCGAAAATAGGCTGGGACGAAGAACCAGATTCTTTTATCATCGACTCTTGGAACAAACTTCATTCTGAATTCCCGCTTCTTTCCAATTTTCAATTACCCCGACAAATCAAACTGTCAAAAACCAATACCTGTCAAATCATCGGCTTCTCTGACGCTTCAATTCGAGGCTACGCAGGCGTCGTATATGTTCGCGTAGAAGAGGAAAACAATATATCTGTTTCTCTCATATCTGCAAAATCTAGGGTCGCGCCTATAAAGTCACAAACTTTGGCTAGGCTAGAACTCCTAGGCGCATTTCTTTTAAGCGAATTAATTAATTTCGTCTTATCTAGCTATGAAGGAAAAATAACTTTTACAAATATCGTTACTTTCTGCGATTCGCAAGTCGTATTGCACTGGCTTTTATCCCCTCCTAATCGCTGGCAAACCTTTGTTGGAAATCGAGTCAGTAGAATCCAAGAAATCATTCCCTCAAACTCATGGCGCTACATTCCTTCTGCTTTAAATGCAGCCGATATTGCGTCACGAGGGGCCACCCCTTCACAGCTCATTTCATATGACACGTGGTGGAACGCACCGTCGTTTTTGTGGTCTCCCGAAAACGAATGGCCCGATTTTCATAAATCAAAAATGCCGATTGATTTCGGAGATATTAATCTGGAGGAAAAGCCAAAGGTCTGTTGCAATGCGATAATTGACGTTAACTTCTTAGATCAGCTTCTTATCAAATATTCATCTGTATCAAAAATTCAACGTATCATTTGATATGTCCTTCGAATAGTGAACCTTTTTCAAAACCATTCCTATCAAAAACCCACTAATCTACCGGACCAAAAAATTATTTTTGAAAATATTGTTTTTCCTACCACCGGTGAGATGCAAAGTGCGTTATACCTTCTTATCAAACGCGTTCAAGGTTCTTGCTTTTCTGAGCTTTTTTCCGCGTTATACAAGGATAAACCAATACCGAAACCTTTTCGAAAACTTTCACCTTTTCTTGATGAAAATAATATCATTAGAGTCGGTGGCAGATTACAAAAATCTGACCTTTTGTCTTATTCTGCAAAACACCCCGTCTTACTTTCGAGTAACCACCGTTTAACTACTCTTCTTATCGAGTCCACTCATCGACAATACCTTCATCCTGGGTTTAAAACATTGCATAATCTGCTTTTACAGCAATTTTGGATATTATCTGCCAGACGGGCAATTCAAAGAACCATATCCAAGTGCTTGCAATGTTTTAGAATCAACCCTAAACCCTATAGACTAGACCGCCCATAATGAGTTCACTTCCCGCTCATCGAATCAATCAACTTAAACCTTTTTCGAGTGTAGCTATCGACTTTTGTGGACCTTTCTTTGTGATTCCTCATCGTTACCGTGGTTGTAAATCTTTCAAATCGTATGTCTGTGTGTTTGTCTGTACGGCCACACATTGCGTGCATTTGGAATTAACCATGGAACTGTCCACCGAAGGGTTTGTAGGTGCATTCCATCGATTCATTTCCAGACGTGGAAGCGTGACGCAATGCTGGTCAGATCAGGGCAGTAATTTTATAGGGTTTCGTAACCAATTACTTGATTACGCAAGAAGTGCGTCCACCAGACTTTCTATTCGTTGGCATCTGGGACCCCCTCTCAGTCCACATTTCAATGGCCTGGCAGAAGCTGGCGTCAAAAGTTTTAAAACTCACTTTGTTCGAGTTGTCGGCGACCAGAAGTTGTCCATCATGGAAATGTCCACCCTTACATGTCGCATAGAAGCTGTACTCAATAGTCGCCCTTTATCTCCTGCCTCTTCAGACCCACACGATCTTCAACCTCTTACCCCTGGGCATTTTTTGACCCTTGAACCACTTAATTCAGAAATTCCGGAGTCAGATTTGTCTGAGGTTCCCCTAAAGCGGCTCTCGAGATGGCAACTAATCCAAAAACTACATAATGATTTTTGGAAACGGTATTCTATAGAGTATTTGCATACGCTACAACAGCGACACAAGTGGGCTGATTCGTCCCCAAATGTCAAATTAAATGATTTGGTTATCATAACGAGTGATCACATCCAATCACCTTTGAAATGGCCAGTCGGTCGGGTTCTCGAATTGCATCCCGGCGGAGACGGTCAAGTGCGTGTAGCGACGGTACGAACGGCTACCGGTGTTTACAAGCGGCCAGTTGTAAAACTGTGCCTCTTGCCGAATTAAAACTAATTTTCATTTTTGTACCTATTACCGGGTATTACAATAGGTTTTTCTTTATTTTTATTTTTTTTTAATTTTTGTTTGTTTGTTTTGCCTTTTTCGGGTTTTCGTTATCTCTAAATAAACTTACGCTACTTTTCTGTTTTTCATTCATTTATATTTATCGGTCGATCATTTTTTCTTATATCTATATCTGTCCGGTTGATATTCTAAAATTGTGTGTTTTGGAGGGCAGTTATGTTAGCTCCCGCTAAATTTCGCGGTTGTTTTTACTTTTTAAAACCACACAATTGGATGACGGACAGAGTACATTTTCCGCGCATTGGACATGCGCACCAAGAATCAGTGAGATTCTTTTCTACCGCCTCGAGAAAATGGCGTGTTAATTTACTTTCTCCAACTACTACAAATTTCTACACTTGAAAGTGCTCGATTTTGGTGTACTGAAGCATAGAACTAGAAACTTCAGCCCTTCAGCTACGTGGTGCCATCATTAGATCAAGACAGGGGCCCCTGGAACGTGGAGAAATTGGCTGCAAACTGGTGAGTGCTTTGTTTCTGATTTCCGTTGCAATTAACTATGGACATTTTGATTATTTCGTGATTTTCTATCAATATATTTATGTTTGTTCGCGCTTTCATTAATAAAATATATACAGTCCACTGCAGTTATCGTTTTTCTATCTGCGGGCATACACCACCTAAATAGCAAAATGCATGTGCACGAAAGGCATCGTGTAATTACAACACGAGGAATATTAGAGAATTACTGGAATAAAATTCTCTCTCTAATGTATAAAAACGCTTTATCTTGCAGACCTTGTTAACTTTTCCCAGTCTCGAAGAGCCCTGCTTAACATTATAATGAAACCTCAAAAAATACATTTTTGTAGTGTTGGTGCGTTTTCCGGAATAATAGGGGCGTATTTAGTCTATTTTGCTTTAGATTTTACAATGACTACGCTTAGATTTTCTCATTTTTTAAATTGAATAAGGGTATTAATTTATTTTAAAAAAATCAAGAATAAAATTAACAATAAATAAAAAAAAATAAACACAGACATAAAAATTTGGAAACATCAACAAACTTAGGGGTTTGTCTGCTTTTACGCGTACCGTGACGAAATTTGGCACAAATGTAGCAGACACCTAGAGATGCCATTTTAGAAGTGGTGCTCGAGTGAAATCCAGTACAGGGCCAAGATACAGGGACGTACTTGAGGTAGGACAGGAAAAATTGATTAATTAAATATAAAATTAGTTATGCGTACAATTTTTGTTTCTGTAACCTTATAGCTATGTAGCTTATAAATTCAAAAAAAACTATGAAAATTAAGGGTTGGAAAATAAGAGAGGGAGCAAAAGGTAGGAGAATAAATGGTAAACTTATCACGTCCTTGCAATGCAACTATAGGTAAATTTAGTGGGAATAAGGACACTGTTGTTCTGGTAAATATACGTTTTAATCTATCGAAACGTTACCGATGGATTAAAAGGTATATTTACCAGAACAACAGTGTCCTTATTCCCACTAAATTTACCTATAGTAGGAGAATAAATGGTTAAAATCTTATTTCATCTAAATTGATCGTGTGGGTATCGATTTCTAGGTAATTTAGTATTCTCAACCAAAATAAATATTAAGTCAATACGTCGGTCCGTATAGTGTCCGGAGATAAGAATAGCACCAAGGTAACCCCTAGGCCTGTCGTAAGAGGCGACTAAAGGAGCCTCAACCCATGGGTAAATGGGTAGTCTGGTAACGGACAAGCATTGACCAGTATGTTAACAAAAAGAAACTAGTAACCTTTGGGATCACACCAGATAATATCTATGGTAAAGGGGATGGGTTAATCTGGTGATTCTCTGAATGGATTCGGTGGCCTGGCCATTCAGGAAATCACCACATAGGACAGGGTATATTGAGTGCCTATTTGGAGCTAGCAGCTAGTGCGGGCACATTGTGGCTCTCTGTACCCTGTTGATTATGTCAAAAGGTTTATGACTCATCAGTGGTCTAAGGCTAAAACCATGGCATTATATGGTATATCATGATGACTAAGTTTCTGGCCTAAAATATAATTTGAAGTCTACTGGGTTCTATATAGGTACTAGATAGTATTTAAATTATTATCTGAGCCGAACACAGTAGGTACGTGGTGCACAACGTGCATGCTAATTTGGTTCTTATTAAGAGAAGGGTGCCAGGTTAGATCCTTTAAGGATGTTAACCGCCACTACCGTACATTCATACATTCATGCATGCAAGTCAATACGTCAAACTGTTTGCATAATATGTCAAAAACTAACAACTTAATCTGTTTTTACGCTAGGGATTACTGCAAACACGCCCTTCTAACTTTAACATTATTCTGCTTGGAACTTCTGGAAAGGGCAACCTGCAAATTACTAAAACCACGGAAACTTGGCTTCTCTTAATAAGAACCAAATTAGCATTATAAGTTGCTGAACATATAATACAAGCATGCATTGAAAATTCAGCCGTGGCAAAATTAGTAAATTATAATATTTTTTTTATATACTATGTATTTATTTTATGAAATTATTTTAACCTTCCTAGCCCGCGCAGCAATGTCTAAAGAAGGTTGTATTTTGTTAAACAAAAAAAATTGAGATCGAAAATGTGTTGGTTGTGGTATATTTTGACCTATTTTAGTATATTGTCGTGACGTCCTTCTGTGTGTGTTTGTGTGTGTGTGTGTCTGTCCGTAACACCACGGATCACCTAACAAAGTAACACCGGTGAACAGATTTTCGTAAAATTTTTAGGTAAAATGGTAGGGACTTATTGGAATAAAACCTGACTTTATTTTAGACTCGATTTTATTTTGACACATTTACACAGAAAACTAACAGCTGACCTCTCAAAATTGACATACCAAAGCCAAATTTAATACTAAAGACGCTAACTTTCAATTAATAAATACCGACACTAATAAATCCCGTTTTTAAATACACAAAGGCCGAATTTTGACGGAGAGCAGCTGCTTTTTATATTTAAATCTGTCACCATAGTACAATAAGTGTCTAGTGTTTCAAACTCTAACGAGCTGGTTAGATTTTGGTCAAAATTTATTAATGCTATTGACATTTTTTTTACAGTTGAAAAAATGCTTACTTTTTAACGGAGCATGGCATCAATACGCGGTTTTCGGAATATAGTAGAACACAGTTTTCTCAATATTTTTTTTTTTACGGGTATGCGCACTCGCAAGGAGATCCCTATCACGCTTGAGAAGCGGCAAGTGCGCGGAAATGTTGGTGTGTGTTGGTTTTGAAACGGTTCAGGTTGTAACCTGCAGGGAAAACTGTCGCAGGGAGTTTATTCCACAGCGATGCTGTTCTCCAGAGATATGAATTCTGATATAATGAGGTTCTTGGTGCCTCTATTTTGACAATAAATTGATGGTTACCGTCTGTTTGACGTGTTCGCCTGGTAGGTGCTACTCCCGGGGGGATCATACGTGCCAACTCTTCAGAGCATTTTCCGTGATAATACCTGTAGGAGAGAGATAGATCGCCCACAGTTCTTCGATGTTCGAGACTATCCAAGCTACGGGTAAGTGCGGGGTCATTGATCAGCTTGATACGTTGAAATCGCCTAAAAAAACAATTTCCGCATGTGGATAGTTAGACTGTATACTATCACAGTTTTCGGATAAAGTCGCAAAAAAGTTTTGATACTCGGTGTTACTTGGCGGCGGGTAGAGCCATATGATATCGAGGTTCGCTGGTTCTAGCTTCTCCACTCGATGACATGAAAGGTCATTTTTAATGTACACACAGATCCCAAAATTATGTCGAAATCGGTGGTGTAGGTCATAGCCGGGATAAAGATAGTTCACAATAGGTGTTGCAGAACGGATTTTAGTTTCAGTGAGAACAAGGATGTAAGGTCTTTGTTCTTCAAGATGTTGGTGAACTGAATTCATGTTGGTACTTAATCCTCTTATATTGCTAAAATCAATTCTGAGTTGAGTTTTTGGTCTTCTTTTAATATCTTTGCATGAAGGACCCCCAGGATCACCCGACGCCCGGAGATCCGAGTGGTCGGGTATTTTACCTCCGGGATATTTTGATCCTGGATGCGCCATCATGCTATCTGTTCCTCATTGTTGGAACCGGACTGCCAGCGCAGTAGCGGAACGTGGTGATACCACGTAGCGCTACTCAGTTCTGGCATAGTGGTATCTCACCGGGCGACGCCCAATGAGTAAAAAGCGTCTACCACCTGTTATTTCTGTTATAGCCAAAACTTCGTAGAAGCTTTCGTTACTGAGATATTTACAAGAAAATGTTTTCAAGGTTGATATAGCGTGGAGTTCACTAGAAGTGTTTTTGCCAATAGCTTAACAGACTAAGTCATTCCTTATCCTAACTTTTTTTAGGGAAGATGCCCTTAATTTGTGCTATTACCATATACGTAATATTCCAATACTCCCTGTTACCTATTTACACAATGGTTGGCGTTTGATGCAAACACTCAGAAATAAAGGTACGAAAAATGCACAGATATAGTTTTTGTCAACTGTACGCCGATGATTTGACGTAACGAATACAAGAATAAAATAATATTCATGCGTAAAAGTATAACCAATCAGGACATTTTATCTTAAAGACCGCAAAAAGGAGAGTAGGATTACAACGAAGATTTTTAAAGTGTATGGTTATAGAAAGTTTGGTTTTTACCCCCAACGTGGCTGTGAAAATGCTTTTTTGCTTCATGTTTTTATTAGACTGCCCTTGGATAAGCGTCATGTTAAAATATGCCTCTGTACAATGTTTAAAATTCTGATGATATTGATTGTCCGGAAATATTGAATCAGCTCCCTTTTTTCGTTAACAGATTGAATTCTAGAAGTAAAAGTGTTTTTTACTTAGCTTATCCAAGGACTAACCTTTTTAAGAGTTCTCCTATATATAGTTTATGCAACCTGTTTAATCAGTATCCCTCAAATATTGACATTGATAATATCACATTAAAGGCATTTAAGAAGATATTAGATAAGAAACTTCGTGAGGATTAGTGATAAGTGTTGGATCTCGTGTGCGGTTGCCAGATGGCTACTGCCCCAATAGAACGTGAAGGTTACTTCGGTATGGTTCAGTGCAGCAGACTCCGAACCAAACAATGAGTGTGATTAATGTGTTCTATATGTACCTACTTTTTTTTTTGTATTTTAGTACTTGTATCTGTAATTGGCGTAATGCTGTAGATCCATTGAAGAATAAATAAATAAATTGGGGCTCCCTGGTGGTCCAGATAGGAGAGTTGTCTGGAATTTAACGGTGTCAGATGTGGACTGTAATTTTAAGGGAATAAGGTCATAGGCTAAGCTGGTACAAGGGATTCTGAAATGGTCTAGTTTACCTTCTAGGTTAGTGTAGCAATAAACAAATGTATGTAAGGTAAAAATAATGCATTTTCACTTACCATTTTTATACAGGAAGCGGAACTCATGGGAGGACACGCTGTTAAACCGTGCTTTTTGCACCCACATTCATGTGGTAGGAGAGTCGCTAACACGCGTGTATTATCGTTCGAAGGCGAAACGGTTCTCTCTATGCTGCAGCAAATATCGCTACTGCGTTCATTCTCCCACATGGCGCCCAGTGGCGTCGTTAATCCATAGGCGTAGGAGAAAAGGGAATAAGTAGGAGGGAATGAGATTACGAAGGTCCATATTAAAGGAACTAGGAACCTTAGTAATTCAAAATGCATTTTATGTAAAGTAAATTGATTATAGCAAATTGTAATATTTGCCTTTAAAACCGCGGGAGTTTCAAATGCAAATAACCCAGTAATTTTAGGTACTTAATTAGTTAATTAATACTAAATAAACAAAAAATAGAAAATGCTCTAGTGAATCACCAAATAGCCTAATTCGAACCAATTTGGTAAATTATAGTAAAAAGAACATATTTACAAAAAGGAAGGCGGGACGAACCATTTCCCACCCCCCTGAGAATGCCCAGGGGCATTTCAGAGAGTTTAATTTGTAGGCAGGGCGCATAGTTTTACCAAAGGCCGTTTGTAGGTACCTTTAGTAGTCTTTACAATAGCAACCCGTGGAACATTATCAGAACCTTTAATAAGGTCTTCAATGCGGCCTAGGGGCCAATCCAATGGAGTGGAATTTTCATCTTTGATCAGTACCATAGTACCAATATCAATGGAAGCAAGAGGTTGGTGCCATTTGGCTCGCTGTTGCAAAGTGTGCAAATATTCGCGATGCCAGCGAATCCAAAAATCGCGGTGCATTCTTTGCAACAGTTGCCACCTGGACAGCCTGTTTAACGCAATATCGCAGTAGTTTGGATCGGGTATTGTACCTGGAGGCCTCAAATTTAAAAAATTATTAGGAGTCAAGACCGCCAGATCAGTAGGATCGGTGCTTAAGGCACATAAAGGACGTGAGTTCATTATGGCTTCAACTTGGGTTAAAACCGTGTTTAATTCCTCATAGGTGAGTATTTGATTTCCAACTACCCTGTGAAGATGAGTCTTTAAAGATTTAATGTTTGATTCCCAAATGCCTCCCATGTGGGGAGCAGCAGGTGGGTTAAAAGACCAAACTATACCTTCCCCCTTCACGCAATCAGAAAAAATTTGTCGCAAGTATTTTTCAGAGGCCACGAAGTTGGTCCCGCAGTCTGAAGAGATCTTTGAGCATAGTCCTCTTCTAGCTATGAAGCGGCGCAGAGCAGCCAGAAAGGCTTCTGATGTCATATCAGAGACTAACTCTAAATGCACGGCTTTAACAGCGCAACAGATAAATAAACAGACATATGCTTTCATGGTTTTTGCACCTCTGGTCCGACCAAGAGTAATCGTGAACGGACCACAAAAATCTATACCTACATTTTCGAACACCTTTGCTTCGGAAACTCTAAATTTCGGTAGGTTACCCATAGGGGGTTGAAGGGAGTTAGGTTTAGTTTTCCAGCAAGTATGGCAAGAACTTAAAACTTTTCTCACTACCTTTTTAGTAGACAATACCCAGAAGTTTTGCATTAGTAAAAAAGTTGTGGTCTGTATACCACAATGAAGATTGCTGCGATGCAAATCTAAAATCAGTAATTCAGTGAATTTTGCACTAGAAGGCAAAAGAATTGGAAATTTTTTATCGTATGATAAATTTGAATGGCATAAACGGCCTCCAACACGAAGCAAATCGTAGCTTTCATTATGCAAAAATGGACATAATTTTTGAAAAGCTTTTGGAAGCTGTTTCTTATCTTTTAGTAATTCAATTTCCTTTTGGAAAGAAAAAGATTGTACGCATTTCGAAATAAAAAGTAAGCTTTTGTAGTAATCCTGATTTGTAAGGTAATCAGCAGCAAAATTGTATGAGGGATTTTTAAACTTTTGTAACCCTCGCAAAAAGTAAGCAACTATTCTCTTAATTTTAAAAAGAGAACTGTATTTTTCAAACAAGTTGTTTACATAATATTCAACTGTTTGTTCGCAAGTAAAAACGTTAAAAATATTTTTTCGCTGTTCTTCCAAAACTGCATTCCCATCGTAAGTAACTGTCATAAAATCCCAAGTATTTGTAGGTTGGTTTAGAAAAGAAGGCCCTTCTAACCAAAAATAAAATCTTTGTAAATCAGAGGGATACATTTCCCTAGTACCGCAGTCAGCAGGATTTTGTTCAGTAGGAACATAATGCCAAAACTCAGGGCTAATTCTTCCTTGTATATAGGCAGTTCTATTCGAAACAAATGTTTTAAATTTGTGAGGAGATCCCTGAATCCAAGATAAGGTCACTGTGCTATCAGTAAAAGCAAGAATTTTATCAAATTTAATTTTTTCCGAGAACGTTTCTAGTAAAAAATCCATTAATTTAGCCAACAAAACAGCTCCTAAAAGCTCTAGTCTTGGTAAAGTTAGTTTACGACGCAACGGTGCGACTCTAGATTTACTACAAACAAAAAAAACTTTAATGTTTCCATCAGAATAAAAAATTCGAATATAAGCGACAGCACAATAGGCCCGTTCTGAACTATCGCAAAATCCTACTAGCTGGATTTGACTAGCATTAGGCAAAATTATTTGACGAGGAATTTTAACAGAATGCAAAAACTTTAATTCATTTTTAAATTTTTCCCATTTAAAAACAATTTCCGGACTGACAGGGTCGTCCCAGTTTAAGTCTTCTGCCCAGCAGTATTGAACAATTAATTTTAAAATTAAAACTATTGGCGCCAAAAAAGACAGAGGGTCGTAAATGCGGGCCAAATTACTTAAAATTGTTCTTTTAGTGCATGTTTGGAGAGAACAGTCGAAAGTATAAAAAAATTCATCAGTATGAGGGTTCCAATTTAAACCGAGAATTTTCAAAGTTGAATTTTCAGCATCTAAATCGAGAGAAAGAGCCTTCATCGAAATGTGTGACTCAGGAAGATCGGATAGTAACTCGGGACAATTGCTCGCCCATTTACGCAATTCGAATCCACCTCGGCTAAGTAGCTCGATTAATTGATTTTTCATCTCAGTGGCCTTAAAAAAGTCATCACTTCCCGAAATCACATCATCGACAAAAACTGCCTCCTCAATGATTTTTGAGGCAAGAGGAAGGTCCTCATGCTCTCTAGCAAGTTGCAGCAAAGTTCTGATAGCCAAAAAGGGGCTACAAGAGACCCCGAATAAAACTCTATTTATTTCGAAGTCTTGAATAGGCTGGTTAGGATCAAACCTCCAAACTATTCTTTGAAAATTAGTTTGACTAGGGTCAACTAAAATCATCCTGTACATTTGACGGATGTCGCAACAAAAGCAAAATTTATGCAAACGATAAAGTAATAAAATTTTTTGTAAGTCCCTTTGTAAAGGGGGCCCAGTATAAACAGCGTTGTTGAGCGAGATTTTGCCAGGGGCGTGCATGCTCGCATCAAAAACCACCCTCAGGGGGGTGCTAGTAGAATCTTTTTTAAACACCGCATGGTGTGCAATATAAAAATGATTTGAAATTTCGGTCGGCAAAGGTGCAGAAACCGGTTGCATATGATTATTATCTAAATAATCTTGTAAAACAGAGCTGTAGGCAGCATAAAAATCAGGGTTTTGTAGCAATTTCTTCTCAAGGGAGAAAAAACGACGTACGGCAATGGATCGAGTGTCGCCAAAATCTGGAGCAGTAACTTTAAATGGTAAAGATACAATATATCTCCCCTCCTCATTTTTTGAGGTAGTTTTCAAAAAATAATTTTCGCAAAACTCATCTTCGGGGTCAATGGCCTTGACATTAGGTATGTCATCTATTTGCCAAAATCGTTGTAGATTTTTATCTAAATTGACAAAAGAATCGTTCATTGACGTAGTAAAAAATGTTTTAATTTGATTTGTAGTTGAAGGTGAAAGTGAAAGATTGCCCATTATTCCCCAACCAAAAATAGTATTAATGCAGACGGGGTTGTTGGGTCCCGTAGACAAACGACCATCTAGCAAAATGTAAGGGTACACATCGCCGCCCAACAATAAATCAATTTTATCGCTTTTATTAAAGCCTGGGTCAGCTAGTGCTAAGTTGGCGAGAAAAGGAAAACTTTTAATCGAAAATGAGGAATGAGGTAAATCACTACAAATTTTATCGAGTATTATCGCATCAAAATTAAAAACAAAATTATTATCACGCAAAGAGGATATATTGCAATTAATTCCAGATTTTGCCGAAGTTGTCATTCGATCTAAGCTTTGTAGAGTCATGGCGATATTAAATTTAGGAAGGCCCAAACTATCAGCACATGACTTAGATATAAATGAAGATTGAGCACCAGAGTCACAGATGGCGCGCACTGTGTGCCAATTTTGAAAAACATCCTGTATTTGTATTAAAGCGGTACAGAGAAGTACTTCGCGATCATTTAAAGACATACCAGTAACAATGGTGTTAGTGGTTCTATTAAATTCGGTAGCCACGGGGCTCCTCGGGGGTTGCACTGCAGAAGTAGAGGGGCTACTCGCAGAACTAGGTGTAGAATTAATAGGAAAAAAATGTAAGAGACTGTGATGAAATTGGCCACAATGTAAACATCTTTTTTCTGATTTGCATTGCTGGGGTAAATTATGCTTTGAGGCCAAACAGTTGACACACGCTTTATGTTGTTTAACAATCTCAAAACGTTGCTGGGGAGTTTTCGCCAAAAAATTAGGACATCTGTATATTATATGATCGCCACTTTTACAGAGAAAACAAAAATTTTGAGGGTTTGGAGTATTATTTAAGCCACTTTGGCCATTTGGAGACTGGGAGGCATTTTTGGAGGCTCTCTGAGTATTAGCAAACAAAGCAGATCGATTTTGAAACTTTGCTTGATTTTTCTGACTTGAAATTGACAAATCTTTATTTTTTAAGTAATCTTGAGTTAGTTGTATTTGTTCCAACGCAATGCAATGGCTAGAAACAAAAGCACGAATTTTATCATAAGAGGGGATCTCATTGGAGCAATAATTTTGCTCAAATGCCTTGCGCGTGGTTGGGTCCAACCTATCCAAGAGCATTTGTGCCATAATATAATCCCAAAACTCCGTTTTAAAACCCATGACTTTTAAAGCACTTAAGTTTTTCGAAAAACAATCAAGCAAATTCCTCAAATTCGTAGCATTCTCTTTAGTAAGAGGAGAGAAGCCTTCAATTGCCTTCCAGTGAAGGTAAGCTTGTAATCGTTTATTTGTATACCTATCCACCAAGGTGTGGTAGGCATTTAAATAATTTTCAGCAAGGATAGGAATGTCAGAAATGACATCCAGGGCAGGGCCCTTTAAATTAGAAAAAAGCAAATTGAATTTTTCAAAGTTTCCCAGCGACCTATTATTGTGCACGGTAGCATTAAAGGCTTGCAAGAAGGTTGGAAACTCCTTAAATTCCCCTTGAAAAAGAGGTATTTTTATCCTAGGCAGTAAACCATGCTGGTCTGTGGAGGCACAGGGACTGCCCATGGGATTTATCGTACTGCTCAAAAGCCCTCCATCTTCAAAGGGTAGTTCGAAAAGTTCGTAAAATATAGTGGAAATCTCGTCACAGCGTTTGCAAAAGTCCATAAACACCTTGTTTTCTACTACTAAGCGATCCTCATCAGAGGCTACCAACGTCAACAAAGTATTATGGTGCTTTTCAAAATCTTTTTTGATTTTTGACAATGTCCGAAATTTGACTTTAAAGCCGCTGTGATAGGCAGGGTCATTTTTTGCGAGGGTCGCGGATTCAATGATCAAATTTAGCTGTGAAATCGCACTATAGCGCAAGGCTTTAGCCTTTAAAATTTTATCCGAACTAGACATGATTTAAAAAAAAAAATCCAAAAAATAATTGACAAAAATTAGGTAAACTGAAAAAAAAATCAAAATTTGGACACCCTGTATAAATATTAATGTCCTACGTTTAATTACAATAATCAAACTATAAGCGCACAAAAGTAAAGAAAATACCCGATGCAAACTAATGATAACAAAAAAACTTGTGTATAAGTTTTTTTATCTTCGCCTCGCGAATTCAAATAAGTAGGTATGTATTAAATTTAAAAATAAATACCTACAAATCAAAAGCATTTAATTTGGTAAAACTATTTATCTGCCTTTACACGAAAACAAATTCTCAAGTTAAGAATTAAATTTCCTTCAAAATTTATTATGCACGCAAAAAATGGATACAATCATAGCCATTTGCAGACAGATATTATAATAGTAAATTAGAAATAGATATATTCATAGCAATTTTTACGCAAAAACGAATATAGTAAAGCATCCGCAATCGGATATAGTCATAGCAATTTGCAATAAGCAAAAATGAATATGGCAATTTGGAGATTTTTTTCGAGCAAATTGGATATAATTATAGCAATCCACAAATGTGAAGGCACAACGGCTAAAATAATAGCACTTTGCAGACACTATTTTAAACTATTTCCAGTGACAAACAAAAAAACACCCAAATTCTATACGGTTTTTTTTTTTACAAAAAAGAAACGAAAAAACTTGATTTATTCGAAACAAAAAAAAGCATAGTAGTTTACAGATTTTATCTGTGTTTGGTTTTTCGCATGAAAAGGCTAAATTTATTGTTAAAAATATTTAATTTTTACACAAAAAAAATCGCAAAATGTATTTTAGAAACCTAGGGGTTTTCTAAAGTAGGCATGTAAGAAAAACAAGGGTTTTTCTTGCATTTGTTTTTACACAAAAAAAAATCGCAAAATGTATTTTAGAAACCTAGGGGTTTTCTAAAGTAGGCATGTAAGAAAAACAAGGGTTTTTCTTGCATTTGTTTTTACACAAAAAAAAAATCGCAAAATGTATTTTAGAAACCTAGGGGTTTTCTAAAGTAGGCATGTAAGAAAAACAAGGGTTTTTCTTGCATTTGAAACCAGTAAAAAAGGCATTTAGGAAAAACAAGGGTTTTTCTTGCATTTGAAACCAGTAAAAAAAAACTAACCTAAAAAGGCAAAAAAACGATTCCAGAAATCCGGGTCGCTAAGGATCAAAAATGGGGCTCCCTGGTGGTCCAGATAGGAGAGTTGTCTGGAATTTAACGGTGTCAGATGTGGACTGTAATTTTAAGGGAATAAGGTCATAGGCTAAGCTGGTACAAGGGATTCTGAAATGGTCTAGTTTACCTTCTAGGTTAGTGTAGCAATAAACAAATGTATGTAAGGTAAAAATAATGCATTTTCACTTACCATTTTTATACAGGAAGCGGAACTCATGGGAGGACACGCTGTTAAACCGTGCTTTTTGCACCCACATTCATGTGGTAGGAGAGTCGCTAACACGCGTGTATTATCGTTCGAAGGCGAAACGGTTCTCTCTATGCTGCAGCAAATATCGCTACTGCGTTCATTCTCCCACATGGCGCCCAGTGGCGTCGTTAATCCATAGGCGTAGGAGAAAAGGGAATAAGTAGGAGGGAATGAGATTACGAAGGTCCATATTAAAGGAACTAGGAACCTTAGTAATTCAAAATGCATTTTATGTAAAGTAAATTGATTATAGCAAATTGTAATATTTGCCTTTAAAACCGCGGGAGTTTCAAATGCAAATAACCCAGTAATTTTAGGTACTTAATTAGTTAATTAATACTAAATAAACAAAAAATAGAAAATGCTCTAGTGAATCACCAAATAGCCTAATTCGAACCAATTTGGTAAATTATAGTAAAAAGAACATATTTACAAAAAGGAAGGCGGGACGAACCATAAATGATGGAATTTTTTTTTTAAGGATAGACTTAAAATATGTTTGCATTCTGCATCGTAAGGTACCGTAGGTATTGCAATAATACGTACTATATGGAAATGCATTTTTTTTAAAGCAACCAATCAGGTCTTTTTTGCCAAGGCCCTCATGTTTGCATCATGAATGGGCAGTTACCGTGGGTATTGGAATATTATGTGGCTATTACCCATTTGTTATAGAGTCGGGAAGTTAGAACAAATTCATTGAAACATTTAAGCATTTTTATGGGCAAATTCAAAGGCGCTTTGATTTTTATATATGACTCTAGGTTTTTACCTTCCAAGCCCAGGACAAAGGCGCGATTTGAAGGGGGTTCGGTTCGGAAAAAATATATGCGTTTTTAGTTATTAAATAAAAGGCTCAAGGGATAATTGCCCCACCTAGAAAAAAAATAAATGCACAAATATTTTTTTCGTCGATTTATGCCCAAATCAGCGCTTGGAGATGCGAAAAAACGATAGTAGTAGTAGGGAAGACCAAAATTCATAATTTTAAAATTATACCGTTTATCAACAAAAGCACCGAATTGCAGTATAGTGGGGCCATAGAGATGCGAAAAAATCACACAAGTTAAAATTTGGAAAAACCCATTTAGGTAATTTTAGGGTAGGGAATTCCATAAGACCAAAATGACCTCATTTTGAAAACTCATATTTCAAAAACTATACAGGTTATCAACAAAAGCACTAAGTTGCAGTATGGTGGGGTCATACAGATGCGAAAATCCACACACTTAAGAGTTAAGATTCGAAAAAACGTCATTTAGACCAAAATGACAAACTTTTGAAAATTCATATTTCAAAAATTATACAGTTTATTTACAAAAGCACTGAGTTGCAGTATGGTGAGGTCATAGAGATGCGAAAAAACCACACACTGAGTTAAGATTCGATAAAACGTCATTTAGCGAATTTTAGAGTAGGGAATCTCGTAAGACCAAAAATGGCCAAATTTTGAAAATTCATATTTCAAAAACTACACAGTTTATTAATAAAAGCACCAAGTTGAAATATGGTGGGGCCATAGTGATTTGAAAAAACCACACCATTCATTCAAGTCATATTTCAAAAACTACACAGTTTATTAACAAAATCACCGAATTGCAGTATGATGTGGCCATAAAGATGCGAAAAAACCACACCCTGAGCTACAATTCGAAAAAACGCCAATTAGTGAATTTTAGGGTACGGAATCCCAAAAGACCAAAATGGCCAAACTTTGAAAACCCATATTTTAAAAACTATACAGCCTATCAACAAAAGCACCAAGTTGCAGTATGGTGGGGCCTTGGAGATGCGAATAAACCACACTGTAAGTAAGTTAAGATTTGGAGAAACAACATTTAGCGAATTTTAGGGTAGGGAATCCCATAAGACCAAAATGGCCAAATTTTGAAAATTCATTTTTCAAAAACAATACACTTTATCAACAAAAGCATCGAGTTGCAGTATAGTGGAGCCATAGAGATGCAAAAAAAACCACACCGTGAGTTAAGGTTTGAGAGACTAAAATGGCAAAATTTTGAAAATGAATATTTCATAAACTATATAATTTATTAACAAAAGCACCGAGTGGCAGTATGTGGGGCCATAGAGATGCGAAAAAGCCACACACTAAGTTTAGATTTAAAAAAACGTCATTTAGCCAATTTTAGGGTAGGGAATTCCATAAGACCAAAATGGCCATACTTTGAAAATTCATAATTTAAAAACTATACATTTTATCAACAAAAGCACTGAGTTGAAATATGGTGGGGCCATAGTGATACGAAAAAACCACAGCCTGATTTAAGATTCGGAAAAACATCATTTCGCGAATTTTAGGGTAGGGAATCCCATAAGACCAAAATGGCCAAACTTTAAAAAACTATACAGTTTAATAACAAAAGCACCGGGGTGCAGGATGGTGGGGCCATGGAGATGCGAAAATACCACACAATGAGTTAAGATTCCAGAAAACGTCATTAAGTAAATTTTATGGTAAGGAATCCCATGTGACCAAAATGACCAAACTTTGAAAATTCATATTTTAAAAACTATAAAGTTTATTCTAAAAAGCACCGAATTGTAGTATGGTGGGGCCATAGAGATGCAAAAAACCACACCCAGAGTTGAGATTTAAAAAAAAAAGTCATTTCGTGAATTTTAGGTTGGGTTTAGTTCGGTTCATACCACAAGACCAAAATGCTCAAACATTGAAAATTTGTGACGTCTGTATGTGTGTGTGTTTGTCTGTCCGTAACACGATAGCTCCTGAACCGCTATACCGATTTTCATGAAATTTTCAGCTAGAAGAGTGTACAATACTGTAAAGAGGTGATTACATTTTGTTCCATTCTATTAATGCTAATGACAGTTGTTTGACATTAATCTGTTCCTTTAGAGAGTTAGCATTTTTTCAATTTTTTATCTGTTATAAGTATTAATGAATTTTGATTAAATTTATTTCAGCTCGTTATAGTGTCAAGCACTATTTTTCATGAAAATCTTATAAAAAACGGTCCAGTGGTTTCGAACCTATCGTGGGCCAGACAGACACGCACACGCACACTAATAGTTAAAATAGATTTAAGAATTTACTGAGATTCTTGGATCTTGAAACCTTATATCTTAAACGAAGAGATGCACTTATCTCCCAAGTGCTCCTTTGTTTCGGTCCATTTAAAAGCAGATTATGGAAAATGAAAGCTGAATAGGATAATCCGTTATTAATATTACCGAGCTTTAACGATCAGAATTTCTATTTTAAGCCACTTAAAGACAAGCTGAAAAGCCAAAGAGGCAATTCGGGGCCAAACTTTGCTAATATATATCATGCTATAGGATTCATGGGAAATTACTACTGTATGTAAATAAATAAATAAATACATAAATAAATGTTTATTTTCAATCTTTCAAGGTACAGCAATTTAACTTAACTAAATTGAATTAAAAGAATTGGAAATAGAAAAACAAGTGAAAATAAACAAAAACACATGAAGTGGTATTACCCACTTGTTGCGTAAAAGTCATTTGATTTTAAATAATAATCTAGTTTTATTTTTAACTGATTGGATTAAATTGTCACTATTGGGTTAGCTGGTCACTATCGGGTTAACTTGTCATTATCGAGTTAAGTTGTCACTATCGGGTTTGAAGAGACACTATCGGGTTTTTAAAGACACTATTTTGAAATTCACACATTTTGTGAAAAAAAAGTATACATAATTAAAATGTTGGTTTTAATGAAACAAATTTTCAATTTCTATATTGGTCTTGTATATCCAGTTTTTTATTAAGAACTTATATTTTTTTAATTGTTTTACTTTTTTAATTTCACTACGTATTAAGTTAAATAATTTTGGTACAATAGAACTTATGCATTTGGTTCCTATTACCTTATTCGACCTTAAGGTTTTTGTTTTTTGCTTCACAACGCTTCTAGTTCTATGTGGGTGGTGGTAAATCTCAATTTTTTCTTTTCTATTAAAAATTCTTATGGCAATTTTTTGACAAAACAATTGCCTCATGTTTAAAAATCTAGATTCATCAAACAACTTTTCAGTTGGATATTTTAAGTTTTTATTATAGATTACTTTAATGATCCATTTTTGAGTGGTTTTTAGTTTGTTAATGTTAAACTCGTTGACTCCTCCCCACCCACAAATACCATAGGTCAAATGAGATTGAACCAGAGCATAATACAGTGTTCTAAGATCCGGTAATTTAAGGTGCATTCTGAGACATTTAAATCTAGATATTAGGTATCTCAACTTATTAGTTAAGTGTTTTATTTGCAAGTTCCAACGTAAATGTTTGTCAATTATAATTCCTAGGTATTTGGCAGACTCTGTGGATTTTACAGTATGCAAATCTGATATCTTCAAGCTATCTATTTCGGGAGCTCCAGAGGCATAAGAAGAGAATATGATAAAATTGGTCTTATTTGTATTTAAAGTTAATGTGTTATAGTCAAACCAATCTTTTAGTTTTTTTAAATCTTCCTCAGCATTGTATTTTGTTTCGCACCAAGATTTAGTTTTTACAAAAAGAAAGGTGTCATCAGCGAAACTTCCAGCAATACCCTTTAAATCCAGCTCAAAGATATCATTCATATAAACAATAAACAACAGTGGACCAAGAACCGTGCCCTGAGGAATGCCGTATTCCACATTTTTCATAGAACTAAAATGTTCTTCAATTTTAACAGATTGTTTTCATATATTTAAGTAACTTTTTATTAGTTCAAGGCACGAACCCCGAATTCCATGTCGTTCAAGTTTCTCAAAAAGTTTTTTTTATGACACACGGTGTCAAACGCTTTAGCCAGATCAATAAAGACGCAAAGTGAAGCTTCTTTTTTGTCAAGTGCTTCATAAATATTTTTTGTTAAGTACACTATTGCGTCCTCAGTTGATCTATCTGCACGAAAACCAAACTGGTTATCAGAGAGCTGTTTATACTTATCCAAGAACTTCACAATTCTATTTTTTAGTACCATTTCAAAAATTTTAGCAAGAGTTGAGATGAGTGTTATTGGCCTATAATCGATTATTTCTTGTTTATTGCCCCCTTTGAACAATGGTTTGATGATTCCAATCTTTAAAACCCCCGGAAAGTAACCCATCTCCATGCATTTATTTATTAAAAAACTTAGATGCGGTGAAACAATATCCGATATATGTTTTAGTGTCTCTGATTTAATTGTATCATAGCCTGGTGCTTTTTTAAGTTTTAACTTTTCCATTAATTTTTGTATTTCTTCTGGATTAGTTAGATTTAAAAAAGCGAATTTTGATTACGGGTTTTCTTAGGGGGTGGATTTGCCGGAGGAGTGATTTTGTTTGCATATTTTTTACCAAGTTTAGTATAATGTGTATTAAATGCCTCTGCAATTTGTTGTGTATCAGTAGATACATTGTTGTTTATTTTTATTATTTTTATATCTGTTTTTTGCAGTTTATTGTTGTTAGATATCTTATTTACCAATGTCCATAGTTTTTGTGATGAATTTGAGACCCGTTCTACTTGTTTTGCGTAATATTCCTTTTTAGTTTTTTGTATTAAACTTGTTAATTTATTTTTGTAGGTTTTATACTTTATAAGCATCTCGTTATTTTGAGGGTTTTGCAGACATTCTGTGTACATTTTATTTTTTGTTGCTACTGATTTAACTAGTCCTTTTGTCATCCAGATATTTTTTGGTTGATTTTGAGTTTTAAGGCGAACTGTTTTAGAAAAGTTTTTAACTGTTGAGTTTATGTTGTTGATTAAAATTTCTGTCGCTCCATCTATATCTTCAGCCAAATAGAAAGAGCGCCAAAAACTGTTTTCCTGCATTTTCTGTCTAACTTTAGGATAGTCAGTGTATGTTTTGTAATAGTCATTTTTGTTTATAATTTCCAGTTTTTTATTTATTTTAATAAATGCCATAATCGGGTAATGGTCTGTAAGTTCATACTGAAATACCACTGAAACTACATTTAATTGGTCCCTGATAAATTTTATAAATATATGGTCTAAACATGATTTTTGTTGATCTCTGACTCTTGTTATTTTATTTATGTAAGGTTGAAAACCATTCGCAGATAGACAGTTTAAATATTCTTCAGAGACATTTGTCTGCTTTAAAATGTCTATATTAAAATCCCCTATAAGAATTTGACAGCCTGCGTTTGTAATAGTTCTCAGATAAGAATCAAGACTCTCTATAAACTCAAAACAATCTATTTCATGAGATCTGTAAAGTGCTGTAATAAAATAGTTAGCCTGATCTAAAGTTAATTTTAATTGAATGCATTTTATTTTTCCTATGTTAGAAATTTCGAACTGATAATTGAAATGCGATCGAACTAAATCACGGTACCGTCGTTTCTGTTTATATTACTACCATTATAAAGGAAATCATAACCTGACAATTTAAACAAACTTATATCATGGATTATAAATGTCTCAGTTAATACCAAAACATCAAATTGTTCTTTTAAAGATGATATAAAAATCAATAGTTCATCAAAGTTTTTTCCTATGCTGCAGATATTGATGTGAAATATTTTAAGGGAATAGGGGAATTCTTTTATCTTATTTTTAAATTGAGAAACTGTATTAATTTCAAATGCATCATGCTGCAGCGGCGTAAAGTTTTTTATGTATTCATCCATATTTAAAATAAAAAGTTTAATACGACAAAATCAATTGTAAAATTGTTAATTTATAAATATTGATACTTTATTTTTTATAATTATTTACTTTCTTCGCTAGCTGTGGTTGATAGTTACTATTGCTAGTTGAACCGGATCTGGTTGTTCTACTTTTTGGTGTCTGTGTTGTGGAATTGTGATACTTGTTCGTTTTATTTTGTTTCGCTTCTTTTACTTCCGTTTTATTTTCCTTGCTTTTTATGTTAATATTAACTTCTTGCGTTTCTTCCTCGACTGGTTCTTCCTCGTATTCAGTGTTTCTTAAATTGTTATCAACCGTTGGTGTGGGAGGTGCACTCGTATTGCGAAATAATTTATTTTTATCAACTATTGGTTCCAAAAAAGTCTGTTTGTCAAGGGTTTTCAAAGTTTCCAGAGTATATTCGTCTTTATTTATCATTAATTTATTATTTTTTATCACTGCAGAGAATTGCTTTCCAATGGCTATTTTATAGAAATCGTACAGAATTTTCCTGTCCGCTCTTTTTTCCGGAGTAAGATCGAGAGCAATGCTAATTCCAGTACCCTTCAGTTTACTAACATTTTTGAACACTTCGCGTACAGTTAGTTCTCTAGTAAATTTTATCAAAATGGGTCTTGTTCCATCGACTCTTTTTTCACCAATTCGATAAAAGTTATCAAGATCAGTGATTGTTTTATTTATCTTTAGTTTTTTATTTACAAGGTCTAAAACAATCTGCTCCAATGATTCGTTCTCAGCTTCCGTAATGTTAAAAGCTAAAATATTTTTTCTCTTTAGCTGATCTTCTTGATATGATATCTTTTGCTTAAGATTTGCGTTTTCCTGTTCCAGAGTTTCTAAGGATTCTTTTAACATCTCAATTTGCTCCTTGTAGTTCTCGAAATCTTGTTTAATATCCTGGACATCCTGGCTTGTGCGCTGCAATAACTCAAAAATTTTTTCGTTTGAAACGGTGCCCATTTAGGTGTATTCCGGTCAAAACAATGTATAGTAGGCGCAGTAGTACCGTGTTCTTATCTCCGCGTACTAGTCGTGCTGTTTTTGTTTATTTAACGGCAGCCGTGTTTTTGATAACAGCGTAACAATTTCAATTTCTTAGCAATATTTTTGACTTACGTGCAGGTTAGTGGACTCAACGGATAGGATTTTCTTTCAGCTTTTGTTTGGTTATACCTTTATATTAAACATTTAACTTAAATACATTTAAAAACTTATATTTTGAAGAGCCACACAATTCGTGTTGTTTTAACCAATAAGGCGTAAGATAAGAACAACTGCATTTGCATAAAATATGTAGTATGTAAGAAGAAAGGATAGATGTTTACACGTGGTTACGTTCAATGTTTCAGGATAGTCAGACCCACAGCCAATACCTGTCTTCTGTGCGCCCCGGTAAATTAGAGGGAGGAAGTTTATAACACCGATTGTTTCCCTTAGCGGGGCGATTTTTCTTTCGACAGTTCGTAGAACTCCGAAAACTGAAAAAATATACAAAATGGACATTTTAGACAAAAAAATAACAAAATTATTTTAATCATTGTAACGTAATAGTTTAACTGAAAGCATTAAATCATTTAAAAAATAGAAAAATAAAAAAACTAATTTTTGTGAAGAAAATTTGTTTGCTATTTTTTACGATATTAATCCTTATAGTAATACGTAATACCTTATACGTCTGTTTTGTGTATTTTACAAAGATAATGATCCTTTTCCCACTAATTTTCTATGTATTTTTAATGTTTGTATGCATTCAGAAAAAAAAAAGAAAATTATAAACAACAAGTGAAATTAAAGAACGAAAAATAAGAAAAAAGTTTTCTGCTTTGGCCGGGGATCGAACCCGGGATCTCTTGCTATCTAAGCTAACATTCTACCACTGAACCACCGAAGCCACACATAAATTTTCGGAAAGCTTCTACCTATGCGGGCCGCGGTATGTCAATACAAGAACGAGAGACACTTAGGTATTAACTCGACCAAGTCATCCAACTGATCTCTAAATTCTTCGTTCCCACTGTCAAAGGTATGATAACTCAAATTAGATGTAAAGAATCAATGTCTGAAAGCATGAGATCACCTTTTCGTGTGTTAAAATTTCTGATCGCAAAATGGGCGATTTGCCAATATAATTATCAAATACCAAGTTGCAAATAATGCAAGGACCTAAAACTATAAACAACAAGTAAAATTAAAGAAAGAAAAATAAGAAAAAAGTTTTCTGCTTCGGCCGGGGATCGAACGAATTTAGAGATCAGTTGGATGACTTGGTCGAGTTAATACCTGAGTGTTTCTCGTTTTTGTATTGAGACACCGCGGCCCGCATAGGTAGAAGTTTTCCGAAAATTTAGTGGTTCAGTGGTAGAATGTTTGCCTAGATAGCAAGAGATCCTTCTTTAATTTTACTTGTTGTTTATAGTTTTAGGTCCTTGCATTATTTGCAATTTGGTATTTGATAAAAAGAAAATTATTGGGTACCAAATCGGTTCGAATGTTGTGTACAGGGTGTCCCATTTTTGATGGTATTGAATGGGAAACTCATTTATTATAAAAGATGAAGGACTGTCGATTTCACATTACTGTCCTCAAATTTTAAGACAAGAAAAAATAGGCTCTGAAATGAAATAACGCGTATCAAAATAGCGCTTTTTAAAACAGCGTGTGTTCAGAATAGCGCGTGTTCAAAATAGCGCGTATCAAAATAGCGCGTGTTCAAAATAGCGCGTATTAAATTAGCGTGTATTAAAATAGCGCGTATCAAAATAGCGCGTGTTCATAATAGCGCGTGTTCAAAATAGCGCGTGTTTAAAATAGCGCGTTCCAGGTTTGCTTAGGTATATTCACCTAAACAGTTTGAGCAAGGTCAGATAAGTTATACTTACTTAACCGTTAAATAAACCGATGGCTTGCTATATTTAACACAACTCATATAGTTCGACTAAAGCGTCTCTTTCTAACATATTTTTCCAAAAAAAAAACTTCCCTGTCGTCTTTTCTGGGATCCTAGAGGGTGTGTAACCAAACCGAATCGAACCGGACGGAACCGAACCCAACCATTTTTTCCAGTAACTCCCTGACCTTTTTCCTCCAAAAAAAATGTCCCCAAGTCACAGGTTAGAATAGAAACCTACCAAAATAAGGATCGGGAAGCTAATTTAGGAAATAATTTTTTGAAAAAATGTTTCGTTTTGGCGCGGTTCATTTTAGTTCGGTGCGGTTTGGATCGGTTCGGTTCGGTTTGGTTACACCATTTAGAATCTCAGGAAAAAAGCTAGGAAAGTTTTTTTTTGAAAAAATATGTTAGAAAGAGACCTTTTACTAGAACTATTTTATAACAGCGACGTTTGTAATGGCGATCTTATAAAACGCGGTATTTTTAGACGCGCTATTTTGAACACACGCTATTTTAAACACGCGCTATTTTGATACGCGCTATTTTGAACACGCGCTATTTTGATACATGCTATTTTGAACACGCGCCATTTTGATACGCGCTATTTTGATACGCGCTATTTTGACCACGCGCCATTTTGATTCGCGCTATTTTGATCACGCGCCGTTATGATACGCTCTACTTTGAACACGCGCTCAAATGAGCCCGCTTTTTTGAAACGCGCTATTTTGATACGCGCTATTTCGTTACAGAGCCGAAAAGATATGCCAAAAGTTTTTTCTAGCCCTTGTAGTTTCGAAGCATGAAGGGAAACTTCAAAAATTTGGAATCGCAGACAACCATTACTAGGTCAGATAGTTCCATTTTGTTAAAATTTCTCCACAGAAAGTTAATTCTGTCAATAAAATGACGTTGTCAAATTTTCGGTCCGTCGAGTCGAGTCAAATTCGAGATTTCAGTAAAAAATTTTAAAAAAATAATATAGACCTGAATTTTTTCTCAACTTTTTTTTTATAATGGGTTAATTGGTACTTAATGTAAAGCAAAAAAATTAAAAAAAAAATCTAGGTTCGTCCTTAACTTATAATTTTTTTTCTAAAACGGACCAAAAGTTCGAACGTTATTTTATTGACAGGATGAAATATCTGTAGAGAAGTTTTTAAAAAAGTTGAAATATCTACACCAATAACAAAGATATGACCGATTTTTACAATTCCGAGTTGTTGAATTTTTCCCTTGTAGCACCTGAGTTTCCCATTGTATACTATCAAAAATGTGACTTACTTACTTACTACATTTTTGTGGTTGCTTTTATTCTCCGAAGGATTGAAAAGTATCTTTTAAAACCTCAAAAGGGGGATTAAAAATAAGTTTTTAATCTCTTCAGTGCATGAAACGAATTATAGTTATAGAAAAAAAGGATTAAAAGAGATGTTTGTTTTTAAATGAGCGCCAGCAGTTTTCCCTTTGCCTCAGGCAACCAAAAGTTAGGCTCGCCTCTGATACGATCTATCCAGAACATAAGATAGGAGATTTTCGTTGCCTCCTTGTGTCGATATAAAAAAACAACATTTTATGACGGTTAACCCTCGCCTGTTTAAAGTAAATGTGTTTTTTTAAATTCGAACTAATAAAAACAATGTAACGAAATCCCAGCTCTACCCTTTTCCAAAACTTTTCAACTTCATGATACAACGTTTACTTTTGCTATAAAATTTTAAAAAGTTAATTTGGGACTCAAACACGGCCGTAAAATTTAACAACGGCGTCCTATTGTAATTACCTTGTAAAAAGATGTTAAACAATTTCTTTGGACAAATATTAAGGGCCAAATTAATAGTCACGTCACTTAAGCAAAAAAAATAACTCAACCTCGGAATAAGAGATAATAAGCTGGATTTAATCAGAAGAAATAAAGAGAATGATGGAAAAAAGGCGGACCCTCGAGAGAGAAGAAAAAAGAACATCTATAGAATATATAGAAATAAATAAACGTATAAGAAAAATGATAAAAAAATTAAAGAAAGAGCCAAGAAGTTAAAATTGAAAGAGTTATAGAAAATAACAGAAATATGAAATGTCTAAGGCCGACTCTAGGTAGATATGAAATAATTAAAATAAAGGATATCAACGGCATAGAAACTAACGTTAAAGGGGACATCATAAATATTGTCACGAGGGGGTTTTATCGTGACGAACACAGTTTAAGTTAGGTGTAATGGTTTTATTATAATACTTATATTTACTACTTACATTGTACTTAAATACATCTTGTCTACAAATCTTCTTGATACGCTTAACTTCTTATACTTGACTAACGTACTATTTGTTCACTATTAACTAAGCCTGGGCGTTAGGTTCTCAGCGTACAACTAACTGCTAAACTCTTTTGGAGATGCTTTTATTACAAACCGTTTGCCATTGATAGGATATCGAGATGTGTTTTGTTTCCTGTATAAACATCATCGAAATCCCATTAACCACGTTGTTTATAATAAATCTGTATACAATTTATTACTTTTAATACAATTTGAACTATATACAGAAGTTCATTTCCTTAGAATGTTTAGGGTTAATGTGCACTTGCTTATAAACGTAACTTGTGTCATTCACTTAATAGGACATTATTTTCTATCCTGACACATCCCCCTTGCTTTTAAAAAAATCTGTCCCCACAGATTGTCTACTAAACTATTTTTCACAAAAAAATATAACAGTCGTCTGTACCTAATAAATTATAAAAACTAATTAATTAAAATAATTGTCTATCCGTCCCCATGCTACTCGTTCCGATTGTTTTGCATTCTTCAGGTGACGCAACCTAGTCCAATGTAGGTTTATAAAGAAGTATCAACCGCAGTGTTGCCGTGACGAATTTGTGGGTCTTGCACGCTGCCTTGAAAATGTTCAGATCTCGCTTTGTTGCCAACTGTCCTTATCTCGTTTTGACTTGTGCGATCCATTCCCTCAGGAAGAGTTGGCTCCCCCCGGTTTTTTCATGCTGCGCTCTGGGTAGCTGTCTTGCCTTGTGGTATCGACTGTTGCCTTGTGGTATCGGCTGTTGCCTTGTGCTATCGGCTGTTGCCTTGTGGTATCGGCTGTTGCCTTGTGTTATCGGCTGTTGCCTTGTGGTATCGGCTGTTGCCTTGTGCTATCGGCTGTTGCCTTGTGGTATCGGCTGTTGCCTTGTGTTATCGGCTGTTGCCTTGTGGTATCGGCTGTTAGCTCTGTCTGGGTTGACTACTTGGTGGGTTGGCTCTATGGCGATTTGTCTGCTGTACACCAGTGCTAATCGGCCCTGCTTACCACTTTTTCGTCTTTTGCATTACTTTGGTTGATCTTTTTGGCCGCTTTGCTAGGCCTTTTGTGACGTCTTGGTTATGTCAGGTTGTCATCGTTCTTCCATGTCTCCTTTCTTCATGTTGGGAACAAGTAGAATAGGTGGATCTAAAAAATTAATGTACAGACGATGTTAGGACATAATAAATATTTACATATGTTTACATTGAAAAGAGACAAAAATTACAAAAATGAGAAAAAAATATTTAATTGTTCTCGGTTCATTTTAGAATTATTTATACCCTGGCAACCCTGCTTATTTAGCCTGCTTATACTTATATCATTTGATAACATTCGAAAAAATATGTTTAATTTAATACACCTTTGTTTATACATTCCACAATTTGTTTTATTATACATTCAAAACAATGTGTGCGTTTTGCACCTTTTAAGACATTATAGAAATTATTTAACTAAGTTTAAAATATTATGTATGTCATACATTTATTTTTTCTATGGTATACGCCCTTCATTATAATTTATTCCCCTTACATCTCTCAATCTCACTCCTGTGATTCATAAAAATTATTAACATTGTAATAATATACAATTATACTTGGCGATCTCTTCTATGTGTTGAGTAGGTGGTAGACGCTTTTTACTCATTGGGCGTCGACCGGTGAGATACCACCATGCCAGAACTGGGTAGCGCTAAGTGGTATCACCACGTTCCGCTACTGCGCTGGCAGTCCGGTTCCAACAATGAGTAACAGATAGCATGATGGTGCCTCCAGGATCAAAATATTCCGGAGGTAAAATACCCGACCACTCGGATCTCCGGGCGTCGGGTGATCCTGGGGGTCATTCATGCAAAGATATTAAAAGAAGACCAAAAACTCAACTCCGAATTGATTTTAGCAATATAAGAGGTTTAAGTACTAACATGAATTCAGTTCACCAACATCTTGAAGAACAAAGACCTGACATCCTTGTTCTCACTGAAACTAAAATCAGTTCTGCAACACCTATTGTGAACTATCTTTATCCCGGCTATGACCTACACCACCGATTTCGACATAATTTTGGGATCTGTGTGTACATTAAAAATGACCTTTCATGTCATCGAGAGGAGAAGCTAGAACCAGCGAACCTCGATATCATATGGCTGAAATTCACCTCAAAGTCATCGACCAAGTTCATTTGCTGCCTCTACCGACCGCCAAGTAACACCGAGTATCAAAACTTTTTTGCGACATTATCCGAAAACTGTGATAGTATACAGTCTAGCTATCCACATGCGGAAATTGTTTTTTTAGGCGATTTCAACGTCCACAATATACCCTGGCTAAAACACCACAACAAAACAGATAATGAAGGCAGGGAAGCAGAAGCTTTTGCCATAAGTTGTGGTCTAACGCAGCTTGTCGATGAACCTACCCGTATCTCAGAAAGGGGTGAATTTGCAGCGCTTTTAGACTTGTTCCTAACTACAAATCCTGACTTGTACACAATTCAAGTAGATCCCCCACTTGGTTCATCCGATCATAAACTTATAAGAACAAAATGCGAAATGTTCATACCGCCAAGCCAACAATCACTTCCTCGTAAAATGTGGCACTATAAATCGGCAAAATGGAATGACCTTAAACAGTTTTACCTGGATTTTCCATGGCAAGAGGTTTGCTTTAAAACAGCTGATCCCACTATTTGCTGTAATGAAATAACAAAAGTAATCTTATCTGGAATGGATGCATATATCCCACATACAATAAAACGCATACAATAAAACGCAGAGCTAATGCAAAACCTTGGTTCAACAGCCAGTGTCAAACAACTGTACAGAAAAAACACAGAGCATATAACCTTTGGAAACGACAACAAACCGCTCAAAACCACACAGAATTTATAGAAGCCAGAAATAGTTGTAAAATTACTAGTGACGCCGCCAAAGAAACATACAATCAAAGAATAAAAAACAGGTTGCTGAATTGTCCAAGTAGTTCTAGGTCCTTTTGGTCTCTTGCAAAAGCCGTTGGATCAAACTTCACCAAGTCATCCATACCACCACTTACAGATAAAAATACTCACTTAGTCACAACATCAAAGGAAAAAGCCAATATGATGGCCAAAATCTTTTCCTCCAACTCAAACCTAACAGTGCCAAATGGAAAAACTCCACCGTTCATTGAAAGGGGTTCCCACAGTATGCCAGAGGTACCCTTTTGTCACAGAGAAATACGAAAATCCCTTAAAAAGTTGGATACAAACAAAGCAATGGGCCCAGATGGCATTCCCGCGATAGTACTCAAAAATTGTGCTAGCGAACTCACCCCAACTTTCGCAAAATTATTCAATTTATCTTATAGGCAAGGAGTATATCCATCATCATGGAAGTCTGCCGCAGTACAACCCATTCCAAAGAAACGAAAAAAGACAGATCCGTTAAACTATAGACCAATTGCTCTACTTCCGGTGATATCAAAAGTAATGGAAAGAGTTGTGAACAATCACCTAACCAAGTACTTGGAAAAGTACAAAATTATCAACGACAAGCAATACGGATTTCGAAAATATAGGTCAACTGGCGATTTACTTACATACGTCACTCACTTATGGCAAAAAGCGATTGAGTTGCGAGGTGAAACAAGAACAATTGCCTTAGATATATCTAAAGCATTCGATAAAGTCTGGAATGAAAATCTGCTCAACAAGCTCAAAGCAACGGGATTGTCGCCGAGACTTTGCACTTGGTTTGAAAGTTACCTTAAGGATAGATCCATTTATGTTGCACTGGATGGCCGGAACTCCAACTCTTACCAAATAAATGCTGGTGTGCCACAGGGAGCAATCCTTTCGCCAACACTTTTTCTGATTTACATAAATGACCTCATAGATAAAACAGTAAATCCACTTTATTGCTTTGCAGATGATGGCAATGTAGTCTCCTCAGTCATACCACCCACATGTCTCTCCGCACGTGAATTCCATTACCTCAGACTAACTGAAATATCACAGATAAATAACGACTTGGAGATAATAGAGGACTGGGGCAACAAAAACCTTGTACAGTTCAACGCGCAGAAAACCCAAGCAGCCCTGTTTTCAAAAAAGACCAGCACCGGTGAGCCAAACATCATGCTATCTGGAAGTGCTGTCGCATTGCAGAGCCAGTTGAACATCTTAGGAGTCACTGCAGAGACCAACATGTCTTGGCACAGTCACGTGGCAGATATAGCTAAAAGGGCGTCCCAAAAGCTTGGGGTGCTATTTCGTACAAGACATCTGTATACACCAAGCCAACTGCTGACACTCTACAAAGCCCAGATTCGACCAACTATGGAGTACTGCTCACATATATGGAGTGCGGCACCCAAACATACCTTAATGCTTTTGAACACCGTGCAAAAACGAGCTATCAAGCTGATCAATGACCCCGCACTTACCCGTAGCTTGGATAGTCTCGAACATCGAAGAACTGTGGGCGATCTATCTCTCTTCTACAGGTATTATCACGGAAAATGCTCTGAAGAGTTGGCACGTATGATCCCCCCGGGAGTAGCACCTACTAGGCGAACACGTCAAACAGACGGTAACCATCAATTTATTGTCAAAATAGAGGCACCAAGAACCTCATTATATCAGAATTCATATCTCTGGAGAACAGCATCGCTGTGGAATAAACTCCCTGCGACAGTTTTCCCTGCAGATTACAACCTGAACCGTTTCAAAACCAACACACACCAACATTTCCGCGCACTTGCCGCTTCTCGAGCGTGATAGGGATCTCCTTGCGAGCGCGCATACCCGTAAAAAAAAAAAAAATGTGGCAATTAGCTTGTCGGCAAATGGGTTAGCTCCTATCATTTACTATAATATTTCTTCAATAATCTTTTCGCGTAGACTTTGACATGAAATATCACGGTAAAAATGAGTTCTTCCATTTGCGGACTACGACGCGCAGTGCAGGTCGTAAATATTTATAAAATGTATTTATTATACAAAACTACCGGCATAGTATACGGTTATGTAATCTATGCGGTTTTTATAGTTATATTGAGCACGTGTATAAATAAAATATACCGGCATTTAATTATACGACGAATGTTTTTATTCGCCGGAGCCACAATTGACAATGTTTGCATTAACTTTTTCGCCGATTTGAAGGGAGAATAAATCTTTTTGTTCTTTCAATTCGATTTGAAACTTTGTGTGATCGTAGTTGATTACGATTTCGGATGTATTTTCTTTTAAATTTAGTGACGCCGATTTTTTTGAATGTTTTTTGAGAAGTTTTATACTTACATAGGTTAAAAACAAAAGCAGGGCAAGGCACGTGACACCGAATAATATGTCATATTCATAGTGTATCTGTGTTGTGTTTAAAATATTTTGTGCGTTAGCAACTTGAACTGGTGATGCTGCCAGACTTACAATCGGATGATGAAAAAATAGGTATGCAGTCGACACTGAGAGCAGTAAATTCCATAGCAGAAAAATTCCGTGACTTCCCATACCGTATTTATCGCTGAAACCGTATGTTTGCGGTATGATAGTGTCTACTGAATTTTCAATTTGTTTTAATGTTGTCTCTGATGACGTCGCATATCTTTATATGTGGGTTGCATGTGTTGCATTTTTGGTCTTAAAATAAATGATTTTAGATTTGACCAAACTGCAGGTATAATGTGAACTATGCTCGCCGTCTCGATTTTATTGTTACATGGGAATTTTTGTGGGATAATAATTTCTCCGGATGACTCTAACTGGCAACTGCATGGGATTTTAAGTTTTAAAGCTCCTTTTTTGTTATAAACGTTTTTTAGCTCGGTTTTTTCACTACCGCATGAGAGATAGGTTTTTTCTTGCAGATGTGTAAGTATGTATGTTATGTCATTTATTTCTGAGATGATCAACGAGTTACCCGAGTGGCATTTCATCGGGCAGTATGAACTTATTTCTTCTACAGACGCGCCGTGATACAATTTTTTGGCGCACTCTGGTCCCTGTATATTATCAGCAGAAAACCTAGGAATAAAACATAATTTGTCGTGATAAGGTCTACATAAATGTAGCCCTGTACCTGAAATTTGTCTAATCTCTTCTTTTCCGTAATTATTTTTTGAGACAGCGATATACAATGCTTGGTATGGTATTGTACATGTTTGATTGAACCATGCGAAGGGTGTGGTGGTCAGTTCATAAAGGTCCCACTTTTGTCTGTGTTGTATAATCGGTATTTTAATGTGAATAAAAATTTTATTTTCCGTGATGCTGCAGTCGCATATTGAAAGTTCGTAAAATTTTGAAATTTTTTCTTTTGAAATTGCCAAACCTTGATTTGACGAATAGATTTGTTTTTCCAGATTATCTAAATCCTTTCGTAGAACCTCTGGATTGACTATTTCAATAGGGATTTTTCTTGCTTTGCATGATTCAATAATTTTTTGTTTTCTTAGTGCGCGAGTTAGAGATATTATTCGCCTTAAATTTTGATACTGATTGATCAGAGACGTGCTAGCAAAACTTTCTTCATCCCTCAGGATTACTTTAACCTCTTTATTTAAAGTTGAAACTTTTGAGTCGATAAATTTTATTTTACGTTCTGTATCTAGTATCGCCAATTTTTGTAGTGTAATCGGAAAAATGTTTTGACTGTTCCCCGATACTGTGAAGGGTTTCGCCTAGCCCTTTACTGATTGTGTTAAGTTGCCTTTTTACTGTTTCGTCATCCTCAGAAATTATATCGAGTTTTTCTTCGGTCGCGACCGTTTACTTGAGATACTTTTTCGTATTTTGTAATGAAATTCACCGGGGAGTCTAACCCTGGGTTAAAGTAAGGTGGGTCTATAAATTTGGGTGATGCCGGATTACTGGTCGTACCCGTCAGAGCGTCACTTAGCGTTGTATTTGTCATTTTAAAAATTTTTGTGATGGCTGAGTCCTGTTTTTTATTGAAGCTAGATTTTGTATTCAACCCTTGGTTAATTATGGTTTGACTTTTTTCATCTTGCAACGTTTCTTCGGTCGAAGGAATTTCCGTTTTATTGGAAATGACCGTTGAATTATTTGAATCTTCAAAAGATAAATTTTGCCCACGGGATAATTTAAAATCTTGTTTTGAAATTTGTAAAACTTTTTTAGGAGTTGAGTGATTTTCGGCACTCGGATCGATGAAGGATAAGTTGAAATTTACTGTCTTTCTGACAGGACTTCTTGAGAGTTTAGTGTTTTTATAAAGGGACTGCTCGCCGATTGCGAACTAGAGGCGAAGACGTTATTTTTATGGTCTTCACTAAGACTTTTTGTGACGCTTCTAGTGACTCTGGCTGGGGTACCCATTAATTATAGAAACCATCTTTTTAAGAGAAAAAAAACGTATAAAAATACCGAATTGAAAATGTCGAGACAAAATGAATTAAACTAATATGCGAAAAAATATACACTAATAATAGGTAACATGTCACCATACTTAAACTGCCTTTTTTGATTAAAAAAAAAATATATTATTTTTTCTGTCCATCTAGTTTGAAAATTTTATGAAAATGATATTTATATAGGATAGATAATTCTAATGACAGAAAAATAATTGAAAAAAAATTATAAAAAATAAATAAATGTAATATTCAATATTTAGTTAATGCATGCCGGAATCGATTGTTTCGGCTGGAGCGTCATAATAATTTCGATACTCCTTAAAATAATTTTAAAAAAATAAAAATAAAATAACAAATAGTGAAATTAAGAAAAATAAAAAAATTAAAAATAATTTGAAAAATACATTTTTTCCACTATATGCCTATATGTCTTTCAAAAAAGACAGCGGCGCCTCCACCATATGTCACGAAGGGGTTTTATCGTGACGAACACAGTTTAAGTTAGGTGTAATGGTTTTATTATAATACTTATATTTACTACTTACATTGTACTTAAATACATCTTGTCTACAAATCTTCTTGATACGCTTAACTTCTTATACTTGACTAACGTACTATTTGTTCACTATTAACTAAGCCTGGGCGTTAGGTTCTCAGCGTACAACTAACTGGTAAACTCTTTTGGAGATGCTTTTATTACAAACGGTTTGCCATTGATAGGATATCGAGATGTGTTTTGTTTCCTGTATAAACATCATCGAAATCCCATTAACCACGTTGTTTATAATAAATCTGTATACAATTTATTACTTTTAATACAATTTGAACTATATACAGAAGTTCATTTCCTTAGAATGTTTAGGGTTAATGTGCACTTGCTTATAAACGTAACTTGTGTCATTCACTTAATAGGACATTATTTTCTATCCTGACAATATCACACAACTATTCTATACAGAATTATACCAAACAAAAAGGGAACCATCACGAGAGACCATGAAGAAACTCCAAACAAAAATAAAGAACATAAACTCAGAGCTACAACCTGAAATAAGCAAAGCGGAAATAAAGAGAGCATTAAAGAAAATGAAAAACAACAAATCACCTGGAAAAGACGGAGTAACGGCACAAATGCTCAAGCACGGTGGTAAGGCTGTAGTTAATACTCATATTCTCCTAAATAAAATACTAAAAGAAAAAATAATCCCAAACAACTGGAAAGAATCCATAACCATTATTCTACACAAAAAAGGCGATAGAGCAGACCTAAAAACTATTGACCTATAACACTTCTCAATATAATTTATAAGCTTTTCACGAAAATATTAACAGATAGACTAACAACAAAATTTGACGGATATCAATCAAAGGAACAAGCAGGCTTTAGAAAAGGTTTCAGTACAGTTGACCACTTATTAACCATAAAAATCCTAATAGAATGAGCCAACGAATATAAAATTCCACTATATATTGCGTTTATAGACTTCGAAAAAGCTTTCGATAACATTGAGCACTGGACAGTAAAAGCATCTTTAATTAATAGCCGAATAGATCACAGATATACAGACTTAATAGCCAACATATATATAGCGAAGCAACAACATCAATCAAAATCCACGAAGAAACCAAGCCAATCCTCATAAAAAGAGGTGTCAGAAAAGGGTGACACAATATCCCCTAAATTATTTAACCAGGCCTTAGAAGACGTTTTTAAAAGCTCAGATTGGAAAGAAATAGGCATCAAAGTAAACGGACAATTCTTGAACCACCTAAGATATGCTGATGATATCGCCTTAATAACAGACAAGAAAGAACAACTGATAAAAATGCTGGAAGAACTGGATACAGCAGCAAAAAATATAGGCTCAAGTATGAACTACACTCAAACTAAAATGATAACAAACACAGATGAAGATATTACGGTCAGAATAAACCAAAATAAAATAGAACAAGTAGAGGAATATATACTCGTATACCTGGGACAAATCATTAAACTGAAGAAAGAAATTCAAACAGCTGAAATCAAGAGACGAGTAAGATTGGCCTGGGCAGCATTCGGTAAATTAAGCTACATATTAAGAAATAAAAAATATCCTCAGTACCTCAAAACGAAAGTGTATAACCAATGTATCCTTCCTATGCTTACCTATGGATCCCGAACCTGGACACTTACAAAATCAAACACGGATAAGGTAACAAAAGCCCAAAGATCAATGAAATAAAACAAATGTAAGGGATGTTAGAGAGTAGAGAATTGGCAACTTTTGACTAAAAAAATTGTCATGTCTATCTGTCTATTAAAACTTCGCTTATGCGTTGTTTTACTTGATAATGTATCGTCTAAATAAAAATAAAATAAAAAATCTGGGTCTGTCATTTTAACATCAACTCTTAGGCTATTTGGTTTAAGCATGTAAAAAATCAAATTTTTTTATTGAGTCGCAAAAGGAAAAAAAATATGTATAAAAATCATCGTTAGCGCCGGTACACACACGCGTTTTTCTGCAGCGCGACGTCGCAGCGTTACCGCAATTGCGGTCCGTGATACTATGAAATAAATGGCGCGATTCACACAGTTAAGCGGCAAACGCGCGTTCGTCTTGCGTGCATTCTTCAGAAAAACGCGGAAACGCTGCGTCACCGCGCTGCAAAAAAACGCGTGTGTGTATCGGCGCTTAGGGGATCTTATTTATAGCCACATACTGTTTTGCGTGAGATCCTAGTTTGTGGGTTCAAATCCCATCTTCGTACACTGTCGGAATTTTTTTTTTAGTTTTAAAAATATTATTGGTGAGACACGGACATTAATTAGTTTGTTTCTTTGGTAAATGAAATGGTTCATGTTTAACAGTGGCGTACGCAGGAGGGAGGGGGGTTGGAGGCCTAATCTTTCCAAAACCATTAAATAACTTCTCCTAAAGATTGCATTTTTCTGAAAGAAGAAATAAATGGTTTTCCAGGACTTTGCTTTTACTCAAGTCCCCTCTCCCGACCCCCTTGGAAAATTTCTGCATACGCCACTGGGCATTAAAAAAACTAAGTACAAAACTAACGCATGTTAAAAGCCCATGTGATGCGTTTGGAGGTCCTGTGCAACGATTTGTTTTACATTAAAATCTCAAACAAACAACAACTGGACCCCATTCTTTCACTCCTCTGGATAATTTAACTATAGATGCTAAATTTACTTCAAGCTCAGAAAAAAAATTTGTTCGGTTTCTGAAATAGAAATAGAACTCAACTTCTTTTCCGATTTTTTAAATATGACAGTAGGTAACTACCAAAAAAGTAAATAAACTTAAAAAAAAATTGTGTAGTGACCTTATGAAGAGAGTTTAGATCATAATTTATTGAACAGTGCTCATATAAATAAACTTTACCTTCTGATAAACCTTAATTTGCAGGGGCGGATCTAGAAACCTTATTTTGGGGGAAAATATCATAATAAATATTTCACAAAACTATTTTGCATAGTGACCAGGTGTATTCTATGTGTCAAAACTGAGTAAAGTTTCATTAGAAAGTAGATCTACGTCTGTAATTTGTGATGCAATTTAGCATCACTAAAAATATTAAAATAACAAAAAAATGTGTAGTGACCTTAAGGTTTTTACCCTACTTGATTACCACCAGCACCCCGATAGACAGGGTCATTTTTGATGCTTGAAGAGGGATTTCCCAGACATTCTTAACTTCTTCGTGGAACTCCACGGTAACGTCTACTTTTTAAATATGTTTTATGCAAGGAAGATATAGTTCTTGAGTATACTTTCCAACACTGTATCAAAAATTTAAGAAAACATTACATTTATACCCCAAAAAACTTCGAAAATTTCTGCGTTTTTTGGATATTCTCTAAATTGCTCTAATTAAGCCAGTATAAAAGATTTTGCTAAACATCACATTATTTTGAAAACTACTTTTATACATATTTTCAAAATTATAGGTTAATTTTAGCTCACACATATAATATACTATAGTAGTGTGAGCTATGGTGATCCTAATTTATTGCGCAGTCTGTCTGTCTGTCTGTCTGTATGTCTGTCTGTCTGTGTGTCTGTATGTCTGTCTGTAACGACCAACGCGCATAACTCAAAAACCGCTTGGCCGATTTTAATGAAATTTGGTACCTGGGCTGGGTCTTGGGTCGAGATGGTCCCATTTAAAAATGAACAAAATCCACCGAACACAAACCAAATAAAAGGGTGGGGATAGATTTCAAAAATTAGAGTTTATGTGAAAATATGGCGTGTGTGATATCAAACGAAAGGTAATTGAGTCTGGAGTTAAACAAAATACATTTTAATTTATTTAAAAAAAAGGGTGGGGGTATATTTCAAAAATTAGAGTTTAAGTGAAAATATGGCGTGTGTGATATCAAACGAAAGGTAATTAAGTCCGGAGTTCAACAAAATACATTTTAGTTTTTGTTTTTTTAAGGGTGGGGGTGGATTTCAAAAATTTGAGTTTAAGTCAAAACATGGCTTGTGTGGTATCAAACAAAAGGTAATTTAGTCTGGAGTTGAATAAAATATATTTTAGTTTTTAGTTATATTAGCTCACACGTAAACTATAACTATAGTACCTAGTGTGAGCTTAGGGGCCCATATATTGGCAGAGTATTTTTCTTTAAAGTCTCATTTTACCCGTTTTTAGACTTTTTAAATGCGTGTACAACAGACTAATTGGATTAAAAAATCTAAAATTGTGCAAAAGTGGTTAAGCATAAGCTGTTTCATTTAGTAAGTAAGCTTGATTAAAGAAAAAAGCTAAATGTCACTGCAACACTTTTTGCTCTAAAGTGTTTAAAAGTTATCTACTGTTTTATTTCAACTGTATATGCAAAACTTAAAACTCGTATACACGTTCATTTTGGCGTTATGAAAGTTGTCTCAAAAGTCTCATAAAATTCCGTGTCTGCGTCGCACACTGTTTCAACATAGACGCACCCAGGGGGGAGGGGGGGGGGGTTGGGGCCCGCCCCCCCCCCCCCACAAGCCTAAATAAAATGATAAATAAACTTTTAGACTTAATTTTTTTTAAATTTATTCGTTTAGGATTTTTATTATTGTGTTATTTATTAATTAATTATTGTTTAGTTTGCTGTAAGTGGATATGAATATCATACATATTTTTGATTAGATTGATCATGGGTATGGCCGGTATAATTATTCCGATTTTTTTTTACCTATGCAAGAAATAGATTCTAATTAAAAAAAAAATTCTTTACTAAAATTTTAAATGTATAAAACAAAAACATATTTATAATATTGATGATCAAAAAAGTAATAATAAAGTTCTGACAAAAAAAAATTATAAAGTAGTTTAAAATACGACAACATGAGGTCTCGCCCCCCCCCCCCCCCTCCTCCCAAGAGGCTTCGACCCCCCAAATATATTCCTGGGTGCGCCACTGGTGTCAAAAGCACAATCTTGTTAAAAAATATTCACATATTTCAAGATATTTATCGAATAACATGCTAATATTTAATGAGGTAATTATTAAGTCCATTTTGAGAAAATAACTTTGTACGAACATATCGCATCCCCGCTAAAAAAGTGTCACAACTTAAAAAATGCCATTAGTGAGTTAAGCATGCAGTAACATTTAAAAAGTTCTCTTTTCTCCAAAACCGTTACTTATCAAATTAAGCTATTCACCGCTAGATGGTGGAAGTGACACTTTTATTTTCGAACAGGTAATTTGTCTTGGATCCTAAAACAGTGTCACATTTGGCTTTAACCAGTAAAACTGTATTTTTTGAGTTGTGACAGTTTTTTAGAGGGGGTGCGATATATTTTAAACGCAGTGGAGTCTGCTACAGGGAGGGCAACGGTGTAGTGTCCTCCCAAAACTAGACAACAAACAGAATATTTAATTGATTTATTTAAAAAAAGTTAAATCTTCCCGTAAGACATGTCTAGTTCTTTTTTTAGTCTGTTAACAAAAGGCGATTAATTGGGTAAACTTTTTTAGCGTAAATAATTACAAGCGCGGAACAAGATTTCGATTTCACTTGTTTTTCAGCGGTCTACGGGTGGCTGTTCTCGCGCGGAGGCGGGATTAATGTATATTTTAGTTGACGTCGGTCATATTCATCCTGCAAAAACGTTCGTTGCCCTTTCTACGTGTTGCCGGTTCTATCCTTAGTGAAGAAGTATGAAATGGAAAAAAATACCGTCGATTATATAATTAACTGTGCAAATTTAAATATGTTGACATATGAACTTCGATTACAAGTAAAATCATTAGGATCACAAAGACCGGACCTAAAAATCCAAAAAATTTACCAAAATTTTAGTGCAAGTAATAAAAATTATACGATGCTGAAAACTGGTTGTGCGGTTGTAAAATACAAAATGCTTTTTTTTGCTTTATTTCTCTTATTATGAACAATCCACGAAGTGATCCTGCGTGAGTGGCAAAGGGAATGTGTGATATCAAAGTAAAAAGTTAAAGACACAAAGTAAGTGCTACTTATTTAAATAACCACATTTTTTATGCTAGGCAAGACTGATATTATTTGCCAATTGAATAGTGCCTAAGGGCAAAACATAATGAAAATGTGGCAAGAAATAGACATATACTTAATAGGACTGTTTAAAATTATGTGGGATTATTGCCGATGCTCTACGGGGCCATGATGAGTCTGAAACTGGTGCTAATCCGAGCACTTTCCGCATGTAAAAGAAGGGAGAATAGACTTTATCTATAAACAAATAAACTAAAAACTACACCAAGTAGCTGCTTGTTTGTAAAATGTTAAAATAAAAATGTTTAGGTAAGTTTTTTATCTCCTTTTCCATGCAATATAAATTTCTGCCCCCCCCCCTTCCCAATTTATAACGTCACCAGCCGCCACTGCTTATTAGCACAGAACAAACAAGATTGTTAGTTATTCTAAAAAATTCATTAAACTAGAAAATTGGATCGTCGTTAATTTTTCACCTGAGTTGAATAAATAAACATTTTACTTTCGCTAAAAATTAGTTTTCCTGGCCTAGTAAATTAAAAGTTTAATAGAATTTTCAAGTTGCATGCTAAGATAGTTTTAATATTAGTTGGTATCAGCAAAAATGGTTGTAAACTGAACTTGTCAGACTATAGACTATTATGTGTCACCAAATGCTAGGAAGATATTTGTAAGATACGTTTTTTATAAGGAGTTTTTATTGGAATGGTAACTTTTTTGTCCCTTCTGTAACGCGATAGTTTCTGTCATATTACTTACTCAAAATCTATCAAATGTGTTAAAAACAGGATGTAATAGATTTTCAAAATTTCTCCTTTTCTATAATATCTGTGACACTGCTCCAGATATTTTTATGAAATTTAAGTGTCTATTTGTCAAAAGGCATCTTTTGATGCATAACATGGTTTTTTATTTTGACTAGTTGCGTTCGTGCGAGAATTTTGAAGAAAATAATAAATTGAAGACCTTTAGTCCAATATACGAGGGTGGATCAAATATAAAAAAGCCATTGTATATAAACTAGTTATTTAGAAACATGACACAAAACAGAAATTTTTTCTACTATTCTACACATCCCCCTTCTCTGTTAATACACTTTTCCCAACGTTTTGATAGTTTTTTAATCCCGTGTTCATAAAAGAAAGCTGGGCGGGTATCTAACCAGTTGCGCACGAATGCCTCCACCTCTTCATTGGTCTGAAATTGCTCGCCTCCCAATGAATCTTTGAGTGGGCCAAACATATGAAAATCGCAAAGTGACAAATCTGGACTGTATGGAGGGTATTCCAGCAGAGTCCAGTGCCTTTCATTGGTTTTGGCCTGTGTTAAAACTGCCGTATTAAGTCTAGCGTTGTCATGCAGGAGCAACACGTCTTGGATGGGGTGTGCTCTCCTCTTTTGGCGATAATCAAGCTTTGCCTGGTCGAGTAAGTTGCAGTAGTAAGCCGCGTTTATTGTTATTCGCTAGTGCAAAAAATCGACCAACAAAACTCCTCTCCAGTCCCAGAAAACCGTCGCTAAAACTTTGACTGCAGAAATGATGGTGATGACGACGTGGTTGACTCAAGTTGTCGACACGCTCACAGCCGTCGTTAATTTCTTTGCACCAAGTTTTTACAGGTACCCACAAAAGCGTCTTATTTCCGAACTGTGCGCGCAATCTGCATCGAATTTCAGCAGGTTTAAGATTTTCGCGTGTAAGAAATTTAATGATTATTCTTTGCGTAACACTGCTGTGTACCTTCTTCTCGCTCATTGCGATTGCTCCTGGCCAAATGAGCATCGCGGCACTACCAGCCACGGAATGGGACAACTGGGCGCCGCCAACTCGGCGCCGTCAACTGGGCTAAAAAATTTTTTTTTGATAAAATGTGTAGATGAAAAATAAACTATATTGTTTATATAAAAACATCTTAAAAAAATAAAAGGTAAATAAGAAAATCCGCTATTTTGGATACGCCATTTTGATTTTTGGATCCGCCATTGTTGTAATAAAAAACGTAAATTGTAGTGTTACCAGGTTACCAAACACTACAACTACCAAGATTCAACAGTCAACTGAATGGATTTAACTTTACTTAACAAAAACAAATTTCAAAAAAATTGCGTAAAGGATTTTTTAAAGATGTTTTTATATAAATAATATGTTTTATTTTTCACCTACAAATTTTATTTATAAAAAAATTTTAATCCGGCGCCGAGTTGGCCGGCGCCCAGTTGGCGGCGCCGAGTTGGCCCGGCGCCCAGTTGGCGGCGCCCAGTTGGCGGCGCCCAGTTGTCCTAGACCGACCAGCCGCCTACATGCTGCTGAATATCCCTACTTCAAAATTATAACGGCCACGTACTCCTTGAATGACTTTTCCGTTAGTAAGTTTAAAAGGCTTGTTTATTCTCCTTCTAAAGTAATTAATGAGTGAACAATTTCATTTTAACAACATAGTTTACAAAAAGAAAACGTAAAATATAAATTGTGTATTTACGGCGACTATAACTTAATTATGAAAACTTTACGCTTTGTGTTTTACGAGTAAACATATTCTAAACAGAGAGGCGGACCACGCTTTAGCTTAATTGAAGGTTATATGCTGGCCTGAAATAACATTTGTCACTTTAATGTTTAAAAACGTGAAACATGTTAAATTTTAAGTTTATTTATTTCAAACGTAAAATTTAGTACCCGTGAATAAAGAAAGTAACAATTTTTCATGGCTAGGCAGGCATAGAAAGATTTTGTTTCTCTTGTATTTTTCCGTGGCCACCTCGAAAGCTGTACACCCACAAAAGTGTCACATTGACCATGCAGTGTTGTGAAGAGTCCCTTAAGGACGAAACAGTTAACTGACAACACTTAATAGGTGTCCATTAGATCTTGGATCCCCGTGGGTGTACAGCTTTCGAGATGGCCACGGAAAAATACAAGAGAAGCAAAATCTTTTGATGCCAGCTTTGCTACAAAACATTGTTTTTTTGTTTTAGCTATTTCATTATAGGTAAAAAATGTAAAAGCCACAATTAATCTTATTTCCAATAAGGTGCTGACTGTGAGGTAGCAGCTTGGAAAGTGCACCCCGACACAAAATATTATTCTGGAACGTACCAACATTCAAAGCTCCCTTCTTATCACAAAAAAATTAAGAATATTCTTTATATTGACTGAACTCACACGTTTTCGTCCGATTACTTACTATCTCTGTTTTATTAATGGCTTAGTAAGGGGTATTTCTATTAATTTTATTCTTGGGGGAGAGGGGCGGGTTCAATTTTTTTTTTGCACTTGTCTATAATTTCTGCAAGGGCAGATTTGGGTGAAAATCTAGGGGGGGGGGGGTAATAGTTTACGATAAAATTATGTGTAATATAACTTTTTTTTCTAGGGGGGGTAATTTTCCTATTTTCCTTTAATTATGAACAAAAAGTGCATATCTAATTTTCTAGGGGGAGGGAGGTAATTAACACGTTACCCCCCTCAAATCCGCGCTTGAATTTTCAGTCAGTTTGCCAAATCCCAGCTATCTGGAAGTGGCCAATAATAGTTCTACATAACTTACCATGAATAGGGGAGAGGTATATTAAAATTTTGAGATTTCTTATTTTTTTCCTATAGTTTTATTTAAGTTTCTATCTAGCGTTTCTGGAAGTGGGCAATGTTCCTTTAACATAACTTTACATGTATAGGGGAATGACGTAAATAAAAATTTTAGGGTTTTATAATTTTTTCCTACAGGTTTATCATAGTTAGTTTTACAAAAGTTTACATATAGTGTAGGAAAGGGGAGTAAATAAAAATTTTGGGGTTTTTTCATGCTTTCTAAGGGTTGGTCATAATTTCTATCAGTCTGCCAAATTTCACCTTTGCAGCGTGTCTGGAAGTACAGTAGAATATTGACCTACACATGAGCAAATTTTGCGTTTTCTTAAATTCCGTAACTACTTTACAGCTTTATGGAAGCCCATGAAACTTAGAGGGATTGACTTTATCAAGGTCTACGACTATGAAAAGCTTACGTTTCTCGTAACTCATTCCGAGTTATAGATAAGTTAAATATGAGCTAAAATGTTTCAAAAAAGGTGGTACAGCAGTGTGCGCGAACTTGGCGGAGAACTACCGTTTACCCAGATATAGATATACATTATACAGCCTTTATTCTATGGCTTAGAGTTTGAAGTAAGTCGATGTAGCATGTGTCTGTGTTTTGGTTTATTTATATGGCGGAATGAGGGAGCGGGAAGGCGAAGGCCCAACTCATTACAAAAAGCGCCTGATATTTGGAAAAAATTTAAAATTATTAAATTTTAACTTTTTAAAAATTTAAGTATTTATAAGTTGTTTATTTCTTTATTTTCTGTTCGTACAAAAAATCTTGTTTGCACTTTTTTGCCCGAGGGCTGCTGGGAGGGCAACGGGGCAGTGCCCTCCCAAAACTAGACAACAAACAGTATTTTTAATTGATTTATTTAAAAAAAGTTAAATCTTCCCTTACGACATGATTGTCTAGTTCTTTTTATTATCTGTGGTTAACACAAGCGATTAATTGGGTGAACTTTTTTAGCGTAAATAATTACAGCAGCGCCGGGCGGGCCAATGTTTCAATTTCACCCGTTTTTCAGCGGTGTATGGGTTGGTGTTCTCGCGCGGAGGCGGGAGGAATGTTTGTTTTAGTTAAGGTCTGCCACATTCAGCGTGCGAAAACGTTCGTTGCCCTTTCTGCGTGTTGCCGGTTCTATCCTTAGTGAAGACGTATGAGTTTGTTTGGATTTAAGGTATGCCAGTAGTAAAAAGCCTTGCCGTTCGTGTGTCATTGTGTGTTTTTGTTATTGTTTGTTTATAAAATGGAAATAAATTCTCGTATTACATATATAACTGTGCAAATTTAATTACGTTGACATATAAACTTCGAAAACAAATAAAATCTTTAGGGCGATATTGACCGGATCTAAAAATTAACCAACATTTTAGTGTAAGTAATGCCGAGGAGTGTTCCAAAAAAACTTATAATAGAAAATTTAATAAACATTTAGACGATGCTGAAAACTGGATGTGCGGTTGTGAAGAAAGAAATGCTTTTTTTGCTTTATTTGTCTTGTTATGAACAATCCACGAAGTGATCCTGCGTGGGCGACAAAGGGAATGTGTGATATCAACCACTTTAGTGAAAATCGAAAAAGACACAAAGTAAGTGGTATTCATTTAAATAACCACATATAGTTTTCCATGCTAGGCAAGACTAATATTAGGTGCTAATTGAATAGTGCCTGTAGGCAAAACATTACTGAACATAATGAAAATGTGACAAAAATAAGACATATACTCAGTAGGTTAATAGACTGTTTAAAATTCTGTGGGATTTTTGAGGTTGCTCTACGGGGCCATAAAAAAGAAAGGCGAATGGACTTTATCTATAAACAAATAAACTAAAAACTACACCAAGTAGCGGTTTGTTTGAAAAATACTAAAATAAAATTGTTTCGGTAAGTTTTTTTTATCTCATTTTTCATGCAATTTAAATTTCTGCCTCTCCAATTTATAACGTCATCAGCCACCACTGGGTTGATGCCCTCGCAATATTTATACGTTTTTGACGGTTATTTAGACATTCTTTATCTTCCCACCTTGTCAATTTATCAACAAAGAAATACCATATGAAAACATTTTCTCCCACTCTTTTAACTTTCAAAATCCCATACCAAACTTAAAAAACAAAAATGACCAATTTTGTATACATATGAGCCAAAAAATATTTGAAATACTTTATTAAATTTCGTTTCTACCACGGAACTGTAACGTGGTGTCTACACAACAGCGGCGTAGCGTGCCTGAAGGGGCGGGGGGGGGGGGTGGGGTGGCGACAGCTAAAAAAGGCGCCCATCTCAAATCTTGTGACCACAAAAAAAAAAGGTCATCATGTCTTTAGTTTCCTTTGCCGCCCTCTCAAACTTAATAAAGCTTAGGGCGCTTCGGGCACCCATGGGGCGCCAGTACCCCCGGGGCGGGGGGGGGCGACGAACCCCCTGCACCCCCCCACGCTACACCACTGCTACACAATAATAAACGTGTCGGGAAATTGCTTTAGACACTGTAATCAATTTTCGTAAGGTGTCTCTCATATTTTATTCACTACGCGGTAGAAAATTTAATAAATATCCCCTGCTTGCTAAAATTAAAATATATTACGAGAATCATGGTTACCTTTTAGCCCAGAGCTGTGCAATAAAACTGACTTAAAGAGAAAAATAAAGCCGAAAATGCAATAAAACCCGAACCTCCGAGGTCAACACTAGACTATTTACCAGTGGCGTCATGGGCGTAAGCAGCGAGGGGCAGGGAGGGGTATTTGCCCCCCTAAAAGTTGAAAATAATTTAATAACTTCCTAATTTCCAAACAAAAAAAACTATTGTGTGTGCTTAAGACCACACGGCAGAAGTGTAAACTTCAACAAGGCGAAATTAATAATACTGGCCCATAAAATATTCTGCAAAGTGAACCGAACCGAACCGAACTCTTCTGTGTACTGGCCTTTATCTGCATCATCATATCGCTCGCTGAATGTTTCTCACAGTTAGTCGACTCGAGCCGATTTCACCCCAATGATCGTCAGCGGCGTAGCGTGCCTGAAGAAGCGGGGGGGGGCCGACAGCGAAAAAAGTTCGCCCCTTAAAAATCTTGCAACCAAAAAAGAAAAAGGTTTTTACTTTCAATTTGCCGTTGCCCGCCCTGCTACTTCATAAAGCTTAGGGCTCTTCGGCCACCCAAAAGGCGCCCGTACCCTCGGGGCGAGGGTGGCGACAAACCCTCCGCGCCTTCCCCCCCCCCACGCTACGCCACTGATGAGCGTTACATAGCCGAGCCTAACGGCTCAGTTCAATTCACTACCCACAAAAACTGCTAAACGCGTCTAAAGAAGTTTACACTTCAACAAATAAATCAATCAAGTTAAAACTTTAACACAATAGATACACTTATTCCTAACTATATATTCTGTAAAGGATATATCGTTTTTTCCGTGAATTAGTTTTACGAAGAAAGTATGGTCCAAATATTCCTGGGTGGTGTCAAAAATAAAAAATAATTGCTATATTTGTAACTTTTTGAGTATCCTTGAAGGCCTTTAAAAACTAACAAAAGACGCCAATTTTGCAACTAGAAAGGCATTTCACCTTTACAGTGCTTCAACAAGGCCGGTATTAATTATTTCCTTGTGCATGATAGCAAAGTAATCTGCGCTTTTGAAACCTGTGGCCAATACCTTGCAATCTAAATGTTTAGATTTATCGCAATGTGGAAATCACATTAAAAAAGTATTATATATTATATATTTATCGGTTTCACAACGTTCTACGTCTTCCGATACCCAATCTCCACTCGTATCGGTTTGCCCATAATTCATCATCAAGGCCTCTTATTCTTATTTCACTGTCTATTCCTTCTCTCCAGCTTCTCCTTGGCCGTCCTCGTTTTTTTCGGCGAGTTGGTTTCCATTGTAGTATTTGTTTAGGTAGTCTTTCATCATTCATCCTGTGTACATGTCCGTACCAGACCAGTTGTTTTGTTCTTATATCATCCACTAAAGTACGTTCACCCACTATCATAATTTCTCTTATTCTTTGATTTGTAACTCTTTCTCTTTTTATTTCCCTGCTGCTCTTCTCCAATAGTCCATCTCCGTAGCGGAAAGCATTTTTTCTGTTCTATCCTTGATTGGCCATACTTCTGAGCCATATCTAATAATACTTTTTGCAATGGTGTTACATATAAGCTTTTTGTTATGTTTTGATATACTTTGGTCCCAAATTATTCCATTTAATAAAGTTATTGCTTTTTGTACGTTTTGATCTTTTATAGCTTTGTCTAGTGTTCCGTCAGCTGTAATTTTTAAACCTAAGTATTTATACTCATCAAAGGACTGAATTCGCTGCCCGGTATTTAAGATTAGATCCTGTTTCATTCCACCGATACACATATATTATGTCTTATTGAAACAACATCGCGAATCTGCAGAAGAAGTCATCAACACTTAGCCAGCACATATGCCGAAAACCTTGAAATGAAGTTACAGGTGCCAAGGATAGTTTGGCGGCAGCAAAATCATATAAACGTTCCGGCAAATAACCAACCAGTGCACTGGAAGAAATCTTTTTTAATACCTTATCAGGAGCCTCTGATAATGTCTTTAAAGCAATTAGAAACCCCTAGTAGAGTACCCCTTCTTCCAAACAATAACTTAAACTGTAATATAACCGAAATCACTAGGGAGCAAGTTTTGGAGCGAATTGATAAATTAGGTGTTAGCAAGGGCGGTGGGCCGGATGGTGTCCCTTCATTGTTTTTTAAGGAGTGCAGGGATGCCATTAGTTACCCACTTTACTTGATATTTAACAAATCTCTGGGCCAGGGCGTCCACCCTGTGGAGTGGAAACAGGCTCAAATTACCTCTGTCTTTAAAAATGGCGATAGAAAAGACATATGCAATTATAGACTATCTTGATTTTGTCAATACCAGGTAAATTATTAGAAGGTATTATTACTGACCTAATGTTCTTTGAAATAAAAAATATAATACTAACTTGTTGCACTACGTTCAGGATGTCTACGATACAATGGAGGGACGTTTCCAAATTGATGCCGTGGAAACCGATTTCTCAAAAGCTTTTGACAGAATTTACATACCAATATTAATAATAAAATTGCAGAATATCGGTGTGCATGGCATCTTTCTGGGCTGGTTGGAGTCCTATTCGACACCTCGACGCCAGTATGTCAAATTAAATAATTGCCAATCAGACTGTATCAGTATAACTTTTGGCATCGCCCAGGTGTCGCATTTAGGACCTCTCCTTTTCTCTATATATATCTATGATATCTCAAAGTGCTTTCAACACTCAAAGTTTTCAAATTTCGCAGACGATCTAAAAGCCTATAAAATTGTCAAGAATGATTTGGAGCAATTGCATCTTCAGTCCGATCTTCAGCGACTCCAGGAGTACTGCCACGAGAATTGTTTATTTTTGAATGTATCTAAGTGTTACTCAATTACGTTTACTCGACAAACGAGGGTAATAGATTCTCGGTACAGTATTGGTGGGGTTCAGCTGAGGAAAGTTGATTCCATTCGGGACCTTGGTGTAACACTTGATTGCAAACTTACATTTGAGATACACATAGAAAACTTTGGCAAAAAGTCGTACCAAATGCTTGGATTTATATTAAGGGTCTCCAAAGTGTTTACAAACGCAAACTCTTTATTACTGTTATACAACGCGTATGTAGGAAGTCATTTAGAATTTGTGAGTACTGTTTGGTGCCCTAGATATGCCAAATATATTCAAAGAATTGAAAGAATTCAACAAAAATTTATCTTTTATTTGAATTTTCGATATAATAGACAATTAATTGGTGAAACCTATGAGATAAGTTTAGCTTATTATAAGCTAGGTAAATTAAGCAATAAGAGATTGGTGGCTTATACTGTATTTTTACACAAATTTTTTTTTATTTTTTATTTGTCAAACACACTGTGTTTTTTTTATTACAATCTAGTCAGTAAGACTAATTAGCAATTTTGTTTTAACTTAATTTACTAGAAAAGTCAGATTTAAACTTAGGGTTCACTCAACAGTTCTCCCCGCTTTGTTTAGTCTGTAACTCACAATTGTGTTGTGTTTATAGCATTATTTTGTTTTATGTGTAATTCACTTAGTTTACTAGCTCAAACGGCTTCACTCTTTTTAGTCGTCGAACTAGCATAGTATTGTCTAGAAGCTGAATTGCTTCCACATTCACATGCCGATGGAGTCTATCTTCATGGCTTTTTGCGTACTTTTTTATAGTCTCTGCTACAGTTTCGATTTTTAGATCTCGATGAAGGTCACTATTTCGAACGTACCAAGGTGCATTCACAATGTTTCTTAATACTTTATTTTGAAATCTCTGTACAACTAGAATGTTACTCTCTTTAGCACAACCCCATAGTTGAATACCATATGTCCATACTGGTTTCAGTATTTGCCTATAAAGCAGTAACTTATTATGAATTGTTAAATTGGACTTCCTTCCAATTAGCCAGTTCATTTTTCTATACCTTATCTCAAGTTCTTCTTTTTTTTTCTTAACATGTGCTTTCCAGCGCAATTTGGTATCAAGTGTCATACCTAGATATTTTGCCTGATTCGAATATGGTACTGGAATGTTGTTAATTGTTATTTGTATGTGATTTATATTTTTGTTTGTAAAATCAACATGAATTGATTTGGTTTCATTTAATTTTATTCGCCACTTTGTGGTCCAACTGTGAATTTGGGTGACTGCATCCTGAAGTTTCTCTATGCATTTTTCAATAGATTTTTCTACCGTCAATAAACCAGTATCATCGGCAAATGTTGCTAAGTGACAATTTTCTGGCTTTGGGATATCACAAGTGAATAATAAGTATAGATAAGGGCCTAGTACGCTACCCTGGGGCACGCCTGCTTGAATTTCTCTTAAATTTGAGTATGAGTCTTCCTGTTTTACTCTAAAATGTTTATCAGATATGTATGATTCCAAAATATCCGAATACTGTTTTGGCAGAAACCTTTTTAGTTTAAAATTAAGGCCTTCATGCCACACTTTGTCAAATGCTTGTGCTACATCTAGAAAAACTGCAGAACAAACTTTTCCCTCTTCTAGTGCTTTTTCTATTATATTAGTAATTCTGTGTACTTGATCTATCGTGGAATGCTTGTCTCGAAAACCAAATTGATGAGATGGAATAATTTCTTGTCTTTCTATGATGGGTTTTATTCTTTTAAGCAATAATTTTTCATAGAGCTTGGATATAATTGGCAGCAAAGATATTGGCCTGTAAGATGACACGTCATGGAGTGGTTTTCCCGGTTTTGGAATCATGATAACTTCTGCAACTTTCCACAGTTTAGGTACGTACCTAAGCCTAAAAGACGCATTAATTAGGTTGCATAGTTTTACGATAGCTTTTCTGGGGAGTTGTTTTATGACTACCCCGTTAATAAGATAATACCCTGGGGCTTTTTTCGAATTAATATTTTTGATTTCTGTTAATATTTCTTTTGGTGATGTAAGCTTAATATGGTCCTCGATTTGATGGGGTTCATTTAAATGAAAGTGTTCATCTGGTGCTTCGTGGGGCTGAAATGTTTTTTCTAAATGACTTGCAAAAATATCTGCTTTTTCTTCGTTACTCCTTGCCCACTGGTTGTTAGATTTTCGTATGGGTGGAATTTGGATAATTGGTCTTTTAAAATCTTTGGTTGCTTTCCAAAGGGAATAGTCGGTATTTTTATCATCTGTAAGTTCATTAAGAAAATGGTTAATAGATTCATTTTTTATTACTAGAATTTCTCGCCTAATGCGCTGCGTCATGTTGTTGAGATTTGTTTTGTCCCGAGGATCACGGCTTTGTTGCCACTTTCTTCTTAGTTTCCTTTTTTCCAATATAAGGTCTCTAATTTCCTTTGGATAGTTTTTTCCCTTAAAAATTCTCTTTGGTTTTGGACTGTTTTCCCAAGCTGCTTGTTGAATATTTGTAACAAAATAATCAACTTCTTTATCGATTTGTTCTGGCGTTTGCAATGGTACTGATAGGTTTATTTTTTCTGACAGACTTTGTTTAAAACTAATCCAGTCAGTCAGTTTATTAACTAGTGAGATATTTGCTTCTTTCTTTATTATGTTTTTACTAAGAGTTAGAATAATAGGTGAATGATCTGAGTGTAAATCAAAACTTTCTTCTATATCTACAAAACTTAAAGATATATTTTTTAATATAACAAAATCAATTAGATCTGGAATTTTTCCTGGATCTGTTGGATAGTATGTGGGCTTACCAGTTGATATCGGCTCACATTGATATTCACTAATAGCTTGCAAAAGTTCTTTTCCTTTAGAATTCGTCAGTCTAGATCCCCAGTAGGTATTTTTTGCATTAAAATCACCTCCAATTATAAAACGGTTTCCTAATTTTCTGAGAAAATTAAGATATTGATTTTTCTTTAGTAAGTGCCTTGGTGGTATATAGACAGCACTTATGACTAATGTATATGTTTTGGTTTTTACACTTACTAATGTAGCTTGAATCTCTATGGTTTTATATCCCATCTCCTCATAGTGTGATATATTTTCTTTAATTATTACAGCACTTCGCCCATGTGCAGTATTGCTAGGGTGAGTTGTATGATACACTTTATAACCTTTAAATTTAATGTGAGACTGGTTAGTGAAATGCGTTTCTGACACAAGACAGACGTCAATTTTTTCTATGTCTAGAATAACTTGCAAGTCTTGCTGATGTTGCAAGAGACCATTGGCATTCCAAGCTAGGATTCTAAGATTACTGACCATTTTGAGGCATATTGGTAGCTCCGTTATTGCTACTTTCTAGTTTAGTTAATCGCTCATCAAGTTTGTTCAATTTCTCCAAAATTAATTGTAGTGTTTGTTCCATAGTATTTTGACTACTGATATTAATATCAGGTATAGTAGCTGTTGCTGCTACTTGGTTGTATGTCCTTGTCACAGAGTTTTGTGTGACTGTGTTTCTTGTCTGTTGGTTTTGTCTATTTGTACTCACGTTTGGTATGAGATTCGGTTTCTTAGGTTTATTTTTCAATTTTTGAATTTCCTTAGCAACAAGGCATCCTCTGTAGTTAGCAGGATGCTTGCCTCCACAGTGGATGCATTTTGGCTCAGATTCTTTTGGTTTGGGGCATTCTACAGTAAGATGTTTCCCCGTGCATTTTACGCAACGTGGTTCTTTAGCGCAATATTTTTGCGTGTTTCCATAAGATTGGCATCTTTTGCATTGAGGGACTAACTTTGAGGTTTTTAGTGCTTTTATTTCCACTTCAATCCCAAGGAAAAATTTTGTTGAAATCTTCATCGTGGCTAAATGTGAGCATAAACATGTTAAGAGGTTGTCTTGTTCTCCATTTAAGTTTGTTGCTGGCCTCCAGTGCCTTAAAACCTTTTTTTTGTAGATCAGCTACAATTTTTTGTGGGTCACATGAGAAGTGTAGCCTATTCGCTATTACTCTAATTGGCCTTATTTGTTTGTTTTCGTATGAGTGCCATTGATGCTTTATTTCATTAAGCATTTTAGTAACCAGCCGATAGCTGTCTGCGTCTTGAACATTTATTTTAATATTTTCGTTATTTAAAACTTTTATTTTATTTCCTTGTATGATATTTAACTTTTCATAAATATCATTAAAATTATGTACGCCATTTACCATAATCGGTGGAGGTAATGGAGCTTTTTTAACCTTAGTTGGGGGTTCTTCATTTTGTGTTTTATTGGAGGGCTCTCCAGTGCCCGAGCTTTGTTGTGGTGGTGAGAGTGAAGTATCCATTCGACGTTTTTTCCAACCTTTTCCTTTTTGTCTGATCCACTCAGTTTCTCTTGCCAGATCGTCCTCATCAGTAATGTAGTCCATGTCAGACTCTTCTTTTTTAGTGACTTTTGTCTCTAAATCTGCAAATTTTCTTTGCATACTTTCCAGTTGACTTCGAAGATAATCCACTTGTACACTAAGTGAATTTTTTTCGTTTTGGGATTTTTTCCATTCGCTATATAAAACATCTTCATTTTGTGTTCTAGCATGGCTATCCTGAAATAATTCGGCATTATCCATTTTTTCTTGATTTTGTTTGGGCTTTTCGCTAATTTTTAAAACAAGTTTCACAGGTGATGGTACACTTTTTTTGCTTTTAAACATGATATATTATTTATAATACACATTGTATATAGATTCTCAACACAGGTATCTCGCGCGCGAGGTTTATTGTAAACAAAACAAACTCCGTCTTTGACCTCGTTAGCACTATCATGCAGGTACGATACAATATAACCGTACTGAACTGCGATCGAACGAATACTTACACAAATTGGTACAATAAAATTAATTACCCACAATTATTGAGTAGGCTGCCATTTAACATAAAGCAAACAAATACTCGACACTACATGCTTTTCTATACCAAAAAATATAATACAAATTACGGACAGAATTCACCAGTCTCCCAGATGCTTACCTTTTATAATACCTATTTTAACCACATCGACTTGTTTAGAGTATCAGTATTTACCTTAAAAACGTTGGCTTACAAAGTGTTTTAATATAGTTATGTGAAAAGACTTTCTTTCCGGAATAACCAAACTTTATTTTATACTTTTAATCAGTGATATGCTCACAGGTAGTTTTTTTTTCTTTATTTTCTCTTTTCTAGTTTTGGAAATTTGTTTGGGTTATAGTGGTTATTTTTTTGAAGTTTGTTTTTTAGTGGTGAGTGATATTTTGGGATAGGTTAGATAATTTAACTAACAACTAAGTGAAAAACTGTTTGCTTAATAAATTCATATTTTCCGTCTTGTAAATATATTCTTGTTATAGACGGTTGAAAAGCCCCGCAAATGCTGGATCCCGCAAATGCGGGATCCCGCAGGAATTTTGCAGGATCAACGTTGCAGGATTATCCGTGCGGGATTCGATATAAGAGGATAATGCATCTTTATCTCATCTGATAACAAGTTGTGAACCATCACCTTCGAATTTAGAAGAGGAATTGGATCGAAGCCTTCGTACTGCATGGGTATCAGTATCAGAGTCCTCTCCTATGGCTGTACCAGCCCCATCCCAAGCATCACTTGACCAGCTACTAAAACATGAAATGACCCTTTTTGAATGCGGGGGGAATAGGGGCATATACTTTCGATTCGATTCCTGCGAAAAGTGTCGAAGCTGAACGTGGGTTTTTAGCCGCAGGTTATATGTCCAATAAAATTAGATCCAGTTTAAAAGATGACACATTAGATATGTTATCTTTACTCCGGAAATATTTTCAAAATCACTGTAAAATGTAACTTTTAAGCTAGTCCGACTGTTGTATTTTTTATTGTATCCATATGCGATAAATATTTTCTTGCTACTATACTTTGTTTTTTATTACATAAAAACTTTTATTAGCATATTTAATAAGCTGAGTACAAAGAACATGACTATTTTTTGCAGTCCCGCAATTTCGCGGATCAGCGGGATTGATGGCTATAATCCCGCGTATTGGCGGGATTAAAGTTTTGGTGCGGGATTGGATGCCCTAGTTCCAATATAACGGCCATAAGGTAGAGCAAAGTTGGCCATGGTTTCAAAGAAACAAGAAGAGATAGCAAAAATTTGATAATGTAATTCGATTGGCTCTAGATGCTAATATGAAACTATCAAATTTTATTAAATTTGTATTAAGTATAGCGACAATATTTCAAGTTTTCAAAAAACACAATTTTTGGATTTTGCTCGAACCCCTATAAACATTTTTATTGTGATTCAGCATCTGATTGGGCTCGAAACAGCGCAACGTTTTTATTTTTTAACCAAAATTGTATCTCTTACCGTTTCCGAAATCCCTATGCAGTTACTTTTATCTGGGACATCATGTATAACGAAAAAGAAATTGCATTCCCTTTGTCCTTTCTGTTCATCCAGCTCTGAACTTTTCCATATACAACTTTTTATTTCGCCTTTGAATTAACTTTAAATAAGATAAATTTGATTTTGAGCTAGTGGTAATTCAAACGGCGTAAAGTTGCACAATTCGATTATTATATACATGGGCGCACCCAGGGGTAGGTAGGGGCATGCCCCACCCCCCCTAAGCCTCATTTTTTACCCAACTGTAGCACGGCGGAAGCACAAAGCTATATACTTGGTGGCGAAAGGAAGGGTAATGTTTTTCGATTGTTGTATGTATGTAAGTAAATATGTTTGTGTCACGCTAGAGGCTAAACGGCTGAACCGATTTTGACGAAAGAGGTGTCGTTGAATTGCTACTGACCCCGAAGGTGCTATAGGCTATATTTTTTTAAACAGGAATCAACATGGCGGTCTTTAGACGCCATTTTGTCACAGGCTTTAAGGCATACAAATTATCTAAATTTCAGGCGATTTTATTGAAATTCCTTTGATTGCCCATTGCAAATGTCCTCTTATTTGCTATAGTTACTTTGTAGTCCTTTCTGCTCCCACCCATCTCCCCTCCTGTCATTTCCCCCACCCTATTCAAAAATCATATTCGCATAATTTTATCAAATATAGAGCGATTTCAAAAATTCTTTCTGCATACGCTTTCAGATTTTTTTGCCAACACCATTTTACTACTTCTCCCCCCACCTCTCCCTCTCTCCTCCCCGTCATCCTTATTTGTAATAATTATAGCTACAACTTTAACAAATATAAAGCGACTTTAAAAGTTCTTTCTGCACACGCTTGAAGACTTTTTTCCAACATTATTTTATTAGTTGCCTCCTCCCTCTCTTCTCCCCTCCCTCCTTATTAGTAATAGTTGTAGCTATAACTTTCAGCACACGCTTTAAGATTTGTTTCAACATCATTTTACTAGTTCTTTCTTCCCTCTCTCCTCCCCCACCTTCACTCAGTGGAAGGAATCTACACCTACTTTTTGGATAAAGCTGAATGAATAGTAAATGCATAGTTCTTTTTATAAGACTGAATAAGAATTAAACCTAAAAAATGGAAATAAAAAAAAAATAAATAAAAAAACACCCAACTGCTAATTCTACTTGTAACTACTAGTCGCAGTTGGGTACAAAATCACCCAATGACCTGATTCATGAAAATACAGAACTGTATAATTTCGTAAGTGCGCTTTGGGCATCGAAACTAAAAGTTGAAGCATGTCGTACATTATAGGTACACCTATCAATTTTATACTCAACTGCGACTAGTACTTACAAGTAAATTTAGCAGTTGGGTGTTTTTTTATTTAAAACAATAAAATACCATAAAATACATCATCTTGGGTTCTCGGGCCTCCCCAACACATATTCCTGGATGCGTCACTGTTATAAGGTAGGAAAACTGATTTTCAAAACTTTTATGCAAACGTGTGCTTAATCTCATTGGCCTTTACAGTTGGGTGACTACACAGAACGAAAGAGGTACATAAAGTCCATAAATTTTAGGTAGGTACATGAATTTTCTGCAATGAACCAAAAACATCTGACACCTTCCTAGCTAGCTTATTAGCTATTATTAGCACATTTCAAGTGAAGCCATGATATATCAGCCTTGAAAACACTTTTATGTAAATATCTCTGAAACAAAATCTCCTACGGAATTTTCGTTTATTACGCAAATTATTAAGCAAAATGTGTCTACTATATTCTGGAAACCGCATATTGACGCGATGCGATAGCTGTCAATGGCATAATCGATTTCGACCAAATTCTAATCAGGTCGAAAGAGTGTCGAACACTATGTTACCTAAAAATTTTATGAAAATCGGTTTAGCGGTTTAGGAGCTATTGTGTTACGGACACACGCAGACAGATAAGAAAGAAAAACTGATAAAAATGCTGGAGGAGTTGGATACAGCAGCTAAAAATATAGGCTTAAGTACGAACTACCCTAAAACTAAAATCATAACCAACACAGATGAAGATATTACGATCAGGATAAACCAAGAGAAGATAGAACAAGTAGAGGATTTATTCCTGGGACAAATTAATAAACTAAAAAAAGAAAACCAAACGGCTGAAATCAAGAAAAGAGTATTGGCTTGGGCAGCATTCGGTAAATTAAGCTTTATATTAAAAAATAAAAAATATCCTCAGCACCTCAAAAAGAAAGTGTATAACCAATGTATCCTTCCTGTACTTACCTATGGATCCCAGACCTGGACACTTACAAAATCAAACATAAATAAGATAACAAAAGCTTAAAAATCAATGGAAAGACAAGGAGAGTAGCAAAATTAAAATGGAAATTTGCCGGTCATAATATCAGACCAAAAAGACGATCGATAGAACAGTTTTATTGTAAACTGGATCAAATCAATCAAATGAGATGGGCGAGAAGAGTGGAAGATATTGGGGGAGGCCGATATCCTAAAATAGATCGAAGAAGGCTAGGTCAACTGTACTAAAACTCTGAATAGGGTTACTATTCTACAAAGGATCCCGCCCGGAGCTTATGGGCGGTGGTTTTCCGTTGGATTTCTTTTAAATTTTAGTATGTTGTAGATCTTAATGCCCTGATGAAAACTTATTATTGCCCCATCATCGTCCGACCTATGTTTTCAAAGATACAGGGGTTCAAAGTTTCAGTTTTTAGCTTTTGTGCATTTTTCACAAAAAACTGTTTCAAGTATTTTCTACCTATTATTTCAGGCAAGATTCGGGAAAATCCACTTTCTAGAAGCATTTTATATTACTTTTTGGAAAATGGGCAATTCCCCCTATTTTGACCCCGCTGAATCCGAATATCCCTGTCGCCAACTCGAAATATTGACAGGGGCTGAGATATTCAAGATGGTGACCAAAATGGCGGCGGAATTTTAAATTGCCGCTGAAAAGCCCAAATTTTCACAGGTGCACATTTAAAATATATATTTGTATAATTAAACCATAATAACATATTAGTTTTTTTTAATGGCTGCAAAAACCTCCAAAAACCCCCCCAGACCCCCCAAAATCTGAAAGTTTGAGGTTTTTTCAAATTTTCTTAAAAACTAAGCTTCTAAGAGAAAAATGTATAATATACTGTATTGTAGACAATAAAATTCCCTTTTCTACATGGTATAACCTAATAAAGATAGACTAATAACAAGCTCTCCAGCGGCGTCCGTTAATTGAAGTAATTAAAAAAAGTTGAAAAAATACCTATGTTTTTTCCAAGATTTATTGAATTTTTTTAAAAACTAATATCTACAGAAAACCATGTATTACATTTTGGTATACTCAATAAAATTTCCTACAAAATAACGTATAATATGATTAAATCGGTTTTAAAAATAAAACTTCAGGGGCATCCGTAAATTAAATTAATTTTGAAAAAACAGAAAATAAACAATTTTTGTTACACGTTTTATCTAATTTTCTCAAAAACTAAGCTTAAAATGAAAAAACTTGTTCTACACTTTTTTGTAGACAAGGAAATTCCCTTTTCAAAAATGTGAAACTCGGTGGGGGTTGACTTATAGCAAACTCTCTAGCAATGTCCGTCAATGGGGGTGATTTCAACAAATCATTAAAAAAAACATGTTTTTCATACGTTTTATTCAATTTTCTTAAAAACCAAGCTCTTTATCAAAAAATGTGTTATATACTTCGTCAAGTGGAAGTTATTTTATATTTACCGCTCCAGTGGTGTTCTTAATTTAAAGAAATTATTTAAGATCAATCCAAACTAATCAATTTTGTGTCTTATTAGCTTTTCGGTGGATAATAAAGAGCGGCGGATAAAAGGTCGAAAGTATAAAAGGTCGAAAGTACAAAAGGTCGAAAGTACAAAAGGTCGAAAGTACAAAAGATCGAAAATACAAAAGGTCGAAAGTACAAAAGGTCGAAAGTACAAAAGATCAAAAACAAAAGGTCGAAAGTTCAAGAGGTTGAAAGTACAAAAGGTCGAAAGTACAAAAGATCGAAAGTACAAAAGATCGAAAGTACGGCCGCGGGTCCACATCGACTGGACAGGTCAATTCGACTTGATACGGTAAATTTGTATTTTTAATATTTTGTTTTGTCGATTTTTTTTCGACCTTTTGTACTTTCGACCTTTTATGACTTCGACGGCGGGCCCGATAATAAAATGTCCTTTTAAACAGTGTGTCACAAAATGTGACCCATAGTATAGAAAACTCTCCAGGGGCGTCCGTAAATTGCAAAAATTGCCAAAAAATATTATTTTTGTTACGGGTTTCATTCAATTTCCATCAAAATCTCAATTTCAAATAAAATATCAAACTCTTCCTAACAGGTTGACAGGTTGGTTGTTGATCCCAATGAGTACCTAATTATAATTATGCCCCCCTCCCAAACCGTTGCATAAGATTCAGCACTTTATTTTTAGTTCCATATGCTTAAAAAAATAACCAAAAACACCTGTGTCAAAGTTACTACTGTTACTTTCTGCACTAAAAATATTGCTTAGGGGGGCCATGGCCCCTATGCCCCCTCCCCTTATAACCACCGGTGCTTTTTTGCTTTAAAGAACTTATTTAGATAAATCAAAATGTCTAATCTTATAAAAAAACAGTTTATTTTAATTTGGAAACATTTTATTTTAGAAGGTATAAATTACGAAATTTTTGAAGTATTTATCATAACATTAACCTCACTTTGTAATATATCAATTAAAAAGAAATTGTCTTATCCTCAATAAAGAATAAAGGCACATTTTTTCTGAAAATCTGAAAAGATATTTAAATATGCAAGAGAAACTGATTATTTCAGTTATTTTTGAAAATAAGTTTATATTAGTACGCCCCTGAAGCCTTAAATATGGCAACAACCCGACATTTTAATAAAGTTTTTAAAAGAAAATGTTATGTTCTACAATAAAGTATACTACATATTTTTTCCTAAAAAGTGTAGTTTTTGAGAAAATGTTGAAAAACCTATAATAAACATGTTTTTTCTAAATAATCCCAATTTACGTACGCCACTGAAGAGCTACTTGCTTTTCCTAACCTTACTGACCAATACACCGTTAGAAAGGGAATTTTATTCTCCACAAAAAACTGTTCCTTGCAATTTTTGATAAAAAGGTTAGTTTTCGAGAAAATTGCATAAAACTGAAAAAGAACAGGTTTTTGGGGGTTTGGGGGGGATTTTCTCCGTCCCTGTCGATTTTTCGAGTTCGCAACAGAGATATTCGGATTTAGCGGGGTCAAATTAGGGGGAAATGGTCTGTTGCCAAAAAGTAATATGATTTGCTTCTAGATCGAAAACGGAAAGCCTTTTAAAATAATATGCTCTGACTATATTCTGAAAAATGATATGATGATTGCCTGCTGTATATCAAACGTTAGGTCACAAGTAAAGCTTAATACACAAACAAAAAAATTGGACCTGTTAACAGTTTGCTACATTCAGTGGCGTTCCAAACATAAAAATTATTGAAAAATATTTATTCGAAAAACGATTCAGAATTAACTATAAAAAAAGAACAAACGGTGAATTTCTTTTGATTTCTCCTGTCTTTTAGAAATCTCCCAAAGAAATCAGAATATGTATAAATGGTAAAAATCGGTTTGTAAAGTTTTTCACAAAACGCTGTAAAACTCTAAGCTTTTGAGGATTTTAATGTTTTTTTTAGAAATGCAAAATACTTTCGCTTTTTTTAACGATAATATTTAAACAAATATAATAATGAGGTTAATGGAATGATTTTTGTTGCTCACAGTACTTTTTTAATCATTTTTTCATTCAGTGGCGTGCAATTTACCAAGATAAATGATCGAAATCCTAACTTCTTTTAACATTGATTGTTTTGCGACATTAAAAGTAAAATAAAAATGTTTAACAATATGATCTGTCAATTTGACATTGGTAGGTTAGTAAAACGAGCTAGAGGTGAGTTCTTCACGAAAAAAGTTATACCGGGTGGTCCAAAAAAAACTGGACAATTTTTTTTATTATAACTTTTGAATTATATGATCGATTTTAATATGCTAAACTGTACTTGGCAGAGAATTAATCAGAGTTTTGACTAAATATATTTTTTGTCCGATATCCTAAAATCCAAGATGGCGGACGAAAATAAAACATCTTCGCAACATAAGAATAAACGAGCATCTTTGAAGGGTACAGCGTGTCCCATTTTCGATGGGATTAAATGGGAAACTCGGTTATTATTAAAGATATTGATTTTCAGATTGCACGTTACCTTGCTCTATTTTTGAGCTCTTAAAAATGGTGTGATCAGATTTTTGCTATACCTTGTAGTTTCGCTAATACAGGGAAAAACTCCATTTTTATTAATCCCTTATATCTCGCTTATTTTGCAAGATATTTTTATTCTGTAAAAACCTTTTTATGGCAACCTTTTTAGAAGAAAATAATGACGTTGTCAATTTTTTAAAATATTGTTTTTGAGATATGGTATTTACCATAAAAAAATTAAATACGGGCCTGGATTTTTTTATTACTACTGAACAAGTTTCCCAACTTGTTTTTATTTTTGTAAATAATTATATTCTCTAATTTTCCCTTAAAATTAGAGAAGCTATCTCTCTTAGTTTTTAAATATTTTTGGGTTACATTTTCTACGCTTACAAGCGTTTTTAGAATATTATTTTGATTTACTTTACGCCATATTTTAAATTTAAACTTCGCGCGCTTCTTCCAGCAATGAAGGATTTGAGATAAGCGGCTAAATTCGGCCTAGCAGACGAAAACGCCGATTGTCTGGGCGAACAACTCAACCACGCGCCTCGTGCAAGGAAAGTCACCGCACCGCTATTATTTTATATTAAAATTGTGGAAACTATTAATTTTACGCTTTAGTTTATTAGATATTAGTGTTTGGAACATTTTGAACTATAGAACAATGGAGAGTCTGGTACTTCGCGTATAATCGGGCTGGCCAGCAAAGTAGCTACGAAAGACATCTAATGGTAAGTCGTTTCTTGATAATTTTTCATTGCTACGCTATTTTTAGTATTTAAGTTTTTAGGCTCTTTTTTCCCTGTCGGAGCCCTGTGGAAAGATACAGTCCCTCTTAACTCCCCCACGTTTTTCTCGAGCTATCTCGAGTGGTCCTTCGGTATATTTTATTTTCTACAGAAGGCCTAACCTCACCATTTGGTCCAGGTTCGAGCCTGATAACAGGACCCCGGGAAAAATTAAAGTCCAAATCGCATTTTGTTAAAAATAAAATTTTTAATAAATACGCATGACCTTGATCGTTTTGCTGTGCTAGCAGTAAAAATAACAAGTAAAAAAGTACCGAACGCGCATTGTTTTCGCGCATTTCCTACCTCTTTTTGGCTTGGCGTCACCTGCACGTAGGAAACGTTTCCAACACACGATATTAGAGAGGTAAATGAGACTTGTTTACATTTTTTATCGCCTATTTTCTTTTCTTTTAAACGCTTTTAATTTTTAAATATTAAAAATTTCGGAAACTAATCGTTCACCTGTTTTAATGGAGTTTTTTAAAAACATTACAATGAGTTCGCAACTTAAGAAGTATCGCATTAATACTCTTCATAACTTAGCTAATGCTTGCCTAACGGATGATACAAAAAAACCGTGTTTACAGGTTCGACTTATCGACCTTGATGAAATGAAAGAATCATTTTTTATTTATCAAAATCAAATAATAGAGGCTTATTCGGCAAGTCCGGAGAGACTGGAAGAAGAAAATGAACGCCTTACTGAGTTTGACGACAGCTTCTATGATATTAAAAGAATTCAAAAACAACTATTTGAGGTGAAAATTGAAGCTCCTCAACCTCAAAACTTAACGCAAATTTCAAATTCTTCTGATCCAGACCGCTTTATGGCGTCTTTAATGCCAAGACTGCGCATTGTCGAATTTCATGGCGACATCACTAAGTTTCCAACCTTTCTAGATATGTACAATAGTTCTGTACACAATAATCCTAGTATTCCTACAAACGCTAAATTTAATTTGTTACTGTCCTACCTAAAAGGACCGCCTTTAAACGTAGTTAAACACTTACAAATAACCGACGCTAATTATATAATCGCTTACAATACGCTTCTAAAACGCTATCATAACCCCCGCTTATCGGCTCAAACTTATTGGCGCTCCGTGTATAATTTTCCCGCTCTCAAAGACGATAATCCAGAAACGCTGCGCACGCTGCTTGATGTTTTTTCAGAAAACATTGAGGCTTTAAAAACTCTAAATTACGACACTGATCAATGGTGTTTTCCGCTCGCCAACATTTTACTAGATAAATTGCCTGAGGTACTACTTTCGCGCTTTGAACTAGCTAATTCTAGGTCTAATGAAATGCCCAAATATCACGAAATTTATAATTTCCTTGAAACTCAATGTAATTCGCTTTATTCGCTACAATCTAAAAATAGATTTAAAAATAATAAACAGTTTTATAAAAATAACGCCTCGCCTTATTATACAAAAACGCTACTTGGTACGGAAAATACTCATTCTAAATATAGATGCGCTTTTTGTGATTCTAACACACATTCAATATATTTATGTCACGCATTTAAAGGTAAATCTCCCTACGAACGCTATTCCTACGCTAAAAATAAAAAACTATGTTTAAATTGTTTAAGCTCAATACATTTAACAAATTCTTGTCAAAGTCTACGCTCATGTCGCTATTGCCCTGGTAATCAAAGACATCACTCATTAATTCATTTTGAGCGAAATTTTAATTACTCTAGTTCCCAAAATCAAAATAGATCACATTTTGATGCTAACGTGAATTTCTCACAAAATCTCTCTAATATTTCTCCCAACGCATATCCAAGTAGTGCACCACGTGGTTACTTGGCCAGCCAGCAAAGTTTTAGATCCCCGGCTACTGGTTGTCCGCTTCAAAATTACTCTACTCAAAATAAGTTCCCTCAAAGTGCCTCTTCTCAAAATAATCAAAATTTTACTTCGACGTCTTCTAATTCACAAGTACCAATCGCAACTCCTTCAGGTTCTAACCCCACGCATTGTGGTTTTATTTCTGCGCAATCGCAAGTTTTATTGTCAACTATCCTCGTAAAAATTCAAGATGTCCGCGGTAACTTTCAAACAGTTCGAGCCGTGTTAGACAGCGGTTCGCAAAACACTTTTTGTTCTCAAAAATTAGCGCAACAATTGGGCCTTCCAAGACAACCCTTATGTTCAAATATACAGGGGGTTGGAGGCAACTCTCTTACTTCTGATCTAGGATCGATTTTTATTAAAATTTGTAATTTTCAAAAACCAGATATTTTTGTGTCTACGCAAGCGATTATTTTGCAAAAGGTTTGTACTGATTTACCGTCAGTAAAAATAAATACAGAAAATTGGCATTTTATAAAAAATTTACCTTTAGCAGATCCCACTTTTTACAACCCTTCGCCTGTAAATTTACTAATTGGTATGGATCTATTTATACTAATTATACAGGGTGAAAAAATCGCTAGCGATGATCCAAATCATCCCTTTGCTATGGGAACTATTTTCGGCTATATTTTGATGGGACAAATAAATCAACCCTTAATTTCTACCCCGCCAATTAATGCTCTTTTTTGTCACAATGAAAATGACTCGCTTTCGCAATTAATTTCAAAATTTTGGGAAACCGACTGCGTCCCCCAAAAAACTCATTTGAAACCAGAGGATGAAATTTGTGAAAATTATTTTAAACAGAGCGTGTCGCGTAATCAAGACGGCCGGTATACTGTCTCCCTTCCCTTTCGCACATTTGAAAATCCACCACAGTTTCCCGCAATAAAACAAGTCGCGCTAAATCGTTTCTTATCTTTAGAAAAAAAACTGCTTCGCGATAAAAACTTGTATTGTGAATATTCTAAATTTATGAATGAATATTTGGAATTGGGTCATATGGACTATGACTCAGAAAAAGAAGACGATTCAGACAGCTATTTCATTCCACATTTCGCTGTTGTTAAAAATGAAGCTATCACTACTAAGACAAGGGTAGTTTTTAATGCGAGTATTACTGACCCTTTTACGCATATTTCGCTTAATCAAGTGTTATTATCGGGTCCGAAACTACAAAAAGATATTATTCAAATATTATTACATTTTCGCCTTAACCCTGTGACGCTCACCTGCGATATTCAAAAAATGTATCGTGGTATAAATATCAACCCTGATCATCAAAAATACCAAAAAATATTTTGACGGTTTAACCCTAATGAAAAAGTTTCCGTTTTTAAACTACGAACTGTCACTTACGGAGTGAACTGTTCACCATATCTCGCTTTACGCACCCTTCAGCACTTAGCTGAGTCCGAATATGATAACTACCCTCACGCTGCTCAAGTTATACTTAACGATACCTATATTGATGACGTCACTACTTCATGTAAAACGGTTCAAGAGGCGTTAAATTTGCAGCATGAGCTTACGGAGTTATTAGGAAACGCTGGCTTGAAATTACACAAATGGTCTAGCAATCGCTCAGAAGTGGTCTCTCATTTGGATCCCTCCTTAGTCAACCCCGCAGTTTTGTCTCTCGATTCGGATGACGTCACTAAGGTCTTAGGCCTGTGCTGGCATCCTTCCTATGACGAGTTTCGATTTAACATATTACCTAATCAGCAAAGCTGTACTAAAAGGACGCTTCTCTCTTTTTTAGCACGCTGCTATGACCCCCATGGGTATCTTACCCCAGTAACATTCACTTTAAAATATTTGATTCAACAAATTTGGTTACTTGGTATTTCCTGGGACGCCACGCCTACTTTAGAAATAGTTCGTCAGTGGACACTCTATCAATCTGAATTTCAAGTTTTAGAAAAATTTAGTTTACCCCGCCACATTGACATCACCAACGCCGAATCCATCGATCTCTGTGGTTTTTGTGATGCGAGTGAACGAGGGTACGCATGCGTAATATACTTACGTGTCTTACGAAACGCTAAATATCACATATATTTTGTTCTTGCGAAAAGTCGCATCGCTCCACTTAAAAAATTTGTTAGTATTCCGAGAATAGAACTTCTAGCCGCTACTCTTTTATCTGAGGTCTTAAAATACACATATGATATATTCATAAAAAGGTTCACAATAAATAATATTTACGCTTTTTCGGACGCAATGGTTGTTTTACACTGGATAAAATCCCATCCAAGTAAATGGAAAACTTTTGTCGCAAATCGTGTTAGTCTTATCCAAGATAATATTAATCCAGAATGTTGGTTATATACCCCCACCTTTCTCAATAGTGCCGATGTAGCCAGCCGCGGCTGCTCGCCGAGTGAGCTTTTAAATCATCCCCTATGGTGGGCCGCCCCTAGTTTTTTAAAAGAATCTTTCGATAAATGGCCAACAAAAATCCCGCAAGTCAAAATAAATGACAGTTTAGAGACTGAGGAACGAAAAAATGTTGCTCTGATTTCTTGTGACCGAATAACGGAAAATTTTTTAGATTCGCTTTTAAATAATAAATCCGATTTTTACGCTATTCAACTAGTTTTAGCCCGCAGTTTGCGATTCATAAATAATTGTAGACTATCCGCAGACTTCAGAAAAAAGACAAATATAGATTATATCGATCTCTTTAACGCTTTAAAATGTTTGGCTAAGCACGAACAACAAAAATACTTTTCTGAAGTAATTCTTAACCTTCAAAACCAGAAAAAATGCATAAAACCCATACAAAAATTGAATCCCTTTTTAGACCAGGATGGTCTTATAAGAGTTGGAGGACGCATTCAACAAGCCATGACTATTTCTTACGGACAAAAACATCCTCTTCTTTTACCCAAGGAAAGTAGACTTTCTTATATTTTTATTGAGTATATGCACAAAAAATATTTGCATGTCGGAGTGCAAACAGTCCAATATCTCATTAGTCAAATTTTTTGGATTTTATCTGCCAAACGCTTAATTAAAACGGTTTTATCCAAATGTGTTCGTTGCTTTCGCGTCAAACCGCATTCTTATGAGCAAATCATGGGACAAATTCCGTCCTACCGCTTGATTCCACAAAAGCCTTTTACTTTTAGTGGAGTAGATTTTAGTGGTGCTATACCTATCACTCTCAGTAAACACAGAGGTGTAAAAACACAAAAAGCATATATCTGCCTTTTTATTTGTCTAAATACTAAAGCTTTACATCTCGAGTTAGTGTCAGATCTAACTTCGGACGCTTTTGTAGCGCAGCTTTGTTGCCCGAAGAGGTTACATAAAAACTCTTTTTTCAGATAATGGCACAAATTTCGTTAAATCAAGCAAAGAATTGCTTGATCTTGCAAGAAATGCTTGCACGCAACAAGCTATCGCCTGGAATTTTATCCCTCCATCAGCTCCCCACTTCGGCGGTCTTTGGGAGTCAGGGATAAAATCAGTAAAAACTCACTTAATTCGTACCATTGGCTCGCAAATTCTAAGTTATGAGGAGTTGTACACGGTTCTTTGTCAAATTGAGGCGATTTTAAATTCTCGCCCCTTGACCCCGCAATCTACCGACTGTAACGATCTACAGGTTTTAACACCGGGACATTTTTTAACACATGGACCTTTAGTTTCTGTTCCTGATGAAGATTTTTCAAGTAAACCTGAGAATCGGTTATCGCGATGGAACTTGGTCCAACGAATACAAGCCGATTTTTGGCGTCGTTGGAGCCAAGAATTTTTACATACCCTTCAAGTACGAAATAAATGGTTGGAACCATGCGCAGAGCAAAAAATAGGTACCCTCGTTCTTATCAAAGACGAGTTATCACCGCCCCTTCAATGGCGGGTAGGTCGCATTATTGAAATTTTTAAGGGGCCTGATGGGCACGCTAGGGTGGCAAATGTTCGTACCGCGTCCGGTATTTTTAAACGACCTTAAGTCAAGCTTTGCCCCCTTCCAATTGATTCGGATTCACCTACCGAAAAATGATGCTCATTTTGGTGGGCCGAATGAACAAGTTTCCCAACTTGTTTTTATTTTTGTAAATAATTATATTCTCTAATTTTCCCTTAAAATTAGAGAAGCTATCTCTCTTAGTTTTTAAATATTTTTGGGTTACATTTTCTACGCTTACAAGCGTTTTTAGAATATTATTTTGATTTACTTTACGCTATATCTTTCCATATTTTAAATTTAAACTTCGCGCGCTTCTTCCAGCAATGAAGGATTTGAGATAAGCGGCTAAATTCGGCCTAGCAGACGAAAACGCCGATTGTCTGGGCGAACAACTCAACCACGCGCCTCGTGCAAGGAAAGTCACCGCACCGCTATTATTTTATATTAAAATTGTGGAAAATATTAATTTTACGCTTTAGTTTATTAGATATTAGTGTTTGGAACATTTTGAACTATAGAACAATGGAGAGTCTGGTACTTCGCGTATAATCGAGCTGGCCAGCCAAGTAGCTACGAAAGACATCTAATGGTAAGTCGTTTCTTGATAATTTTTCATTGCTACGCTATTTTTAGTATTTAAGTTTTTAGGCTCTTTTTTCCCTGTTGGAGCCCTGTGGAAAGATACAGTCCCTCTTAACTCCCCCACGTTTTTCTCGAGCTATCTCGAGTGGTCCTTCGGTATATTTTATTTTCTACAGAAGGCCTAACCTCACCAACTACTAAATAATAAAAATTTTTAAAAAAAATGTTTTCAGGTAAAAAAAAAATATTTATTATTTTAAACAAAAATTTAGTCCGAACCTGGAAATTTCCAACATAAACATAAATTAAAAATTGCTAGTTTTGATACTAAACAAATTAAAATGGTTTTGTATTTGAAACAAAGTCTATGAAAAATACAAAAAAAAATAACGAATTGCTGCTGCTGCGAACTGATTGCCATTATGTGTAAAACATTGTTAACATTTTTCCGAGGGGTAAACCGCGCTCCAAAATTGTGTACACTAATAACTCATATTACCTCTAATACCCGAATTTGTTAAACTAATACCTCTATTACCCTCTAATACCCTTAATAATACCCACTAATACCCACTAATACCTACTCGAGCCTACTAATACCCACTAATATCTCTGGAAAAAAATCCACTTTTCGCAGTTAAAAAGTTATTAGAGTGTTTTTGGTCAGCACATCTAGACGTCAATTTCGTTATAGTTGTGGTTATGTTAGTGGTTAATAACCATAACTATTTGTCACGAACAATACAGCTTTTGGACACGCCACATAACGAACTGGCATTTCATAAAACTGCAAGAAAACCATTTTACAAGAAAAATAGTTTGAAACTTTCTTCAAAATAATCAAAAATGTTCAAAACATAACAAAAATATGAATTTGGAACACGATTCCAGTTTTGGTTGGTTGAAATGCCAATGTAAAATAACCATACCCACTCACATAAAGTTAGCGCTAAAGATCCGTAATTAACCACGTCCTTTGTGGTAATTAAACAAAACCACGGGACAGGTCGCTATTGCGCCGACTCAGAATAACCACAACCACGATTTTGGAGACAAATGTGCTGGCCAAAAACACTCTATTACTTGCCTTGAATGAGAAAGGGTTATAAACTTAGCTTAACCAATATTTTAAACAATTAAAACTTCTAAATTTTTAATTCAAAATAATGTTTATTTCCAAATCATTTTGAACCGAGTCTTGAACAAATCTTCAACGAGAAATAACAATAAACCTAAATAATATGTACCGAAATATGCTATGAATAAAAAAAATTGAATTGGAAATAACTTATTACAATTTACAATAAAACTATTCAGCTGTTTCTTTATATTTTTTTTCTATAGTAATTAGGTCATGCCTCCTTAAATTGAAAGGACCACTTCTGATAGCTCCAGGGGACCATAAAAAATATATTTTAGCTCAACGATGTTGGTGTCATCTTGCCTGGGCCAGACAAAGTGATTATTGTGTGAAACCACCAGAAAAAACTACTCCGAGGGAAAATACCCCTACCGGAATTGAATACTGATGGTTTGAGGCTTTCGTTGGGAGCTTGTTAAAACTGTTTGGTTTTCACTTTCTCCAACGTCGATCACGAGGATACGAGTGATCCCCGTCTGGAACACGTCCTGATAGTCAGGAACAAATGTTCCATGCCAATCCACGACCGGACCGGTTTCGACCTTTTGGGCCATCCTCAGGTGAATGTAGGCGATAGGTCCGTGTAGAGCATAAGTTGTGTGAAACCACCAGAAACAACTACTCCGGGGGAAAATACCCCTACCGGCATTGAATTATACTGATGGTTTGAGGCTTTCGTTGGCACCTTGTTAAAACTGTTTGGTTTTCACTTTCTCCAACGTCGATCACGAGGATACGAGTGATCCCCGTCTGAAACACGTCCTGATAGTCAGGAACAAATGTTCCATGCCAATCCACGACCGGACCGGTTTCGACCTTTTGGGCCATCCTCAGGTGAATGTAGGCGATAGCTCCGTGTAGAGCATAAGTTGTGTGAAACCACCAGAAACAACTACTCCGAGGGAAAATACCCCTACCGGCATTAAATTATACTGATGGTTTGAGGCTTTCGTTGGGAACTTGTTACAACTGTTTGGCTTTCACTTTCTTCAACGTCGATCACGAGGATACAAGTGATCCCCGTCTGGAACACGTCCTGATAGTCAGGAACAAATGTTCCATGCCAATCCACGACCGGACCGGTTTTGACCTTTTGGGCCATCCTCAGGTGAATGTAGGCGATAGCTCCGTGTAGAGCATAAGTTGTGTGAAACCACCAGAAACAACTACTCCGAGGGAAAATACCCCTACCGGCATTGAATTATACTGATGGTTTGAGGCTTTCGTTGGGAACTTGTTAAAACTGTTTGGTTTTCACTTTCTCCAACGTCGATCACGAGGATACGAGTGATCCCCGTCTGGAACACGTCCTGATAGTCAGGAACAAATGTTCCATGCCAATCCACGACCGGACCGGTTTCGACCTTTTGGGCCATCCTCAGGTGAATGTAGGCGATAGCTCCGTGTAGAGCATAAGTTGTGTGAAACCACCAGAAACAACTACTCCGAGGGAAAATACCCCTACCGGCATTGAATTATACTGATGGTTTGAGGCTTTCGTTGGGAACTTGTTAAAACTGTTTGGTTTTCACTTTCTCCAACGTCGATCACGAGGATACGAGTGATACCCGTCTGGAACACGTCCTTTTTGACCTTGAATTGATTTTCTTTAAGAATATCAAAAACTTTGCCGATAAACCATTGTTTATCATAGGCGACGGCGTAGAATTTTCCTATTGTAATCTCCCCTCCCTCTGGATTTGAGAATAACGACAAATAGCCCATAGAAATGAGATCCCCGATCTCTCAAACCGAACCGAACCGAACCCCCCCCCCACTTCTTACCATCACTACCAAGCTCTGGATTTGAGAATAATAACAAATATAGTCCGATTCAAAATAGTTGAGACACTTTTTATTGAATGTTTGACAAATGTGACATTACAAATAACATTTAAATGTCAGACTTGTCAAACTCTCAGTAAATGTTGTCTCAATTTTTTTGAATTGGAGTATAGTTCATGGAAATGAGATCCCCGTACCCGCAAACCTCGAAAACGACATATTACACGATATTTTTCCATCTCACCACATCCCCACCCCTTCTTACCCCCATTCCCAAAGCTTCGTACGTCATACAGCTTTTGAACAGCCTGATTAAAACTTTACATGTGAAAACAGACCCCGAAAACCGTCCTCATTGCATTTTACACCGAAAAATTAATTTTTTTGGCAGTTCAACCCAACTCTTATTCCCTACCCCTGGGCTGATTTGGCTTAAATACAATCCGAACCATTCTCCTATGGAGCTCTACCTGTGTGTCAAATTTCAATCGCGTAAACTAACAGACCGACACACCGACAGACTTATAGACCGACAGAGACAAAAAAATTTTTCTACGCGTTTTTTTGCCATTTTCAGACGATTAGCCAATAAAAATTTTTCAAAATTTTTTGCCGATATATACTTTCACATCATTTAGGACTTTACAAGTAAAAATAAACGGCAGTCAAAAACCAAAAATTTATTTTGACCCCTTGAAAAATTTAAAATTGAATTTGAAAAATTATATTACTACCTGTATTACACTATTATTGGCAACATTGTAAAAAAAATAGCAATCGTGCTGCACTCGGTGCTGCATGAAAATATTGGAGTTAACATAACCTAACTATATTGCTCGCTTTATTGCTTTAGCCGATTGCCAACTTAAATTAAAGTATTATGAAAAATGAATCAAATAGACAATTATCAGTCTCACAGACATTTCTACTGAACATAACTTACCTTATTTTTTTTCACTGCCACCACAAAAAAACATAAAGTTTACCACTGGATACGCACCTCGATACGCACGGTTTTTTTCACAACAGGTGTAGGCAATGTTGCCAAATCATTAATATGTATCTACTAATAAGGAGGTTCCCATAAAAAATGCTCATAATCTACTGTAGCATATTGATACGCGTCGAAAGGTACCAGATACCTGGTTGGTTGGGCAGAATTTCCGAAGTTGTGGTGATTTTGATATAAATTGGTACCATTAATAAACTTATGAAGACATTTACAAAAATCATATTTTTTTGCGGCGACGTAATATATGCCGCGTCGCGACGCTTTCACATGTGACGTGACATTGATCCAGATTTTCTGAAATAACTTAATTACTACATTAGGTAGGACAGTTCTAATTTCACTTTCTGACAGACAATGAGTGTGCCTTTCTAACAAGGTATTACACTTTGGAAGCGTAATTAAGTTTCATTAAATAAAAATTGTTAAATTTAGTTTTTATCAAAATTAACATTTTTGTATTTTTCCTTAATTTTGGTTTATCTGAAGCGGTTAAGTGGTTTTAGGGGTGATTTTGGGTTTGATTGCAAACTAAGGTTCCTTTTGAGTCTGCCTATAAGAATATATTATAAGTTAGATTTTTCACTCCCAGGAACTGATGCAAAAATTTTTTGAATTTGGTCAAGTCAGTTTTTTTATAGAGTCCATGGATTTCGCTCATAACAAAAACATTTTTTTACTACACTTTATTTTGAACTATTTTTTTCTTAAGTTTTTATTATTATGTTTTAGAATTTAAAGAAAATTTAAAAAAATACATTGCAGTTCAAAAAAAATAATCAGGGAGTTTGGGAATTTAATCCAAACACAAGAAATGATACTTTAAAAATCCTTAAATTTTGAGTCAATTTTGGCACCTCTTCATTCATGTCCATGGGATTCTTATATTTCCCGGGTGATTTTGTTCCTCCAAAAGAATTTACTTTCCCAAGGAACAAGCTTTCAAAATGTGTGTAAATCTCCAAAAACCATATTAAAGTTTTCATGCCATTTGCCCCCAAAAATAGCTATTTTTAGAGAAACTATGAAATCCCATATAAACAAGTCATTACTATTCTTAACTTGCTGTAGATCTATGACTTGAACTTAACTATAGAAATTTTTGTACTTCCATTATATAAAGAATTTATTTTTTTAATTTGTGGGGGTGCTGACCATATACTATCATCCAGTTTATTAAAATATCGGGTGAAGCAAAAAAAAACGAAAAAAAACCGGATTTTTTTTTCGTTATAACTCTTAAACTATGCTACCGATTTTATTGAAAAAAGCTGATGGTTGCAGGAAATGAATCAGGATTTTAAGAAAAAATAATTTATCCGCAATCTTGAAATTACAAGATGTAGCACAAAATCATGCTAAACCCTTTAAATTAGCTTGTTGAAGTGTAGGCTTCTTTAGGCGCGTTTAGCAGTTTTTGTGGGTAGTGAATTGAACTGAGCCATCAGGCTCGGCTATGGAACGCTCATTCGGGTGAAGTCGGCTCGAGGTGACTTTTTTTAGTTTTTTCTTTTAATTTATAAAAAAATCCTATTTCTGCCACACACGGACGAGGTACGCATTACGAAAATCAGTTGGATTGTTCCAAAAAAATTAATTTTTGTTTTAACCTTTATTGTACATATTTCAATTCTGTCTCCATTCGTTTCCTAATAAATTAATTATTACTAAGCCGATTTTCCTCAAATAAAAAGTATCAAGGCAAAAATTAATTGCGCTTTAATGTCCCTATCGAAATTTCTCACCTTCTTAAAATTTAAGATGGCGGCGGTCATATTCAAACTTAACCTTTCAATTAGGCTTAGCAGTTTTGGAAGTTAGGATAAAACGAAAAATTTATTAAAAAATTAATAACACCACTTGCAAAGTGCAATTCACCCTATTAAAATCGAACATTTTAAAGAATTCTATGATCAGGAGAGGCATCAAAATAGGCGGCCAATACTCCAGCCCCGGACCTGAACCTAATAATTATAAAAACATGTAATTTAACATTCTCTAGTTTCGGTTTGTTATTACCGAAATAGAAAAGAAATACTTATTAACTTAGATATTTATGAAATAATAAACTCCACTAGCGATATTTTTAAAATACCGGTAATTTTATAAAAAAATGCAACTTACCAAGAAACCTAAATAAGTTTTGTTGCGAAATTTTATTAAAAGTTTCTGATTTTCTTTTCTACGAACGCACCAAAAAGATAATGACACAAAATGTGTTGCATTGTTTTTGACACATTTATTCCAAGCCATCAGATTTCTATTTACTTGGAGCCATATAACTATGAGATACTTGAAATAATTCTCTAGAGGTGGTATTGCATAAAGTAGGATTTCCTTAAGGTCGATAAGTATATCAGTAGTAACTCAGGTGACCAACAAATTGGGAGGAAACATGATGACGCCTCCGCGATGTTTAATTTCAAATTCACTATTACAGGTATTATGGGAAGTATGCCAACATTTTACAAATAAAGCCTTAAAATTACTGCCTATATAAAGCATTCCTAAAATTGTCTTATTATAATATTTTTATCCTAGAACTAATATAGTAAAAATAAATATACGTACACGCTGATCTAGAGCTAAATAGAAAACATTTGTAGGTACTTGCAAACCCCAAAAGCCGCAGAAAACAGCCAGTAATTTATTTAGTATTTGTATTTTTTCTAACTTTAGACCCCTCTAGTACATCTATGGGCAGGGCCCGTAGTAGGCACGGGCAAACCGGGCTTCTGCTCAGGGGCGCCCAATCATAAGGGCGCCAAATCAGAGCTCTAAAGGTGCTAAATTGTACATCTAGAGTAGCCGGATTAGATGTATTTAGAAGTATGAGTATAGGCGCGCCAATTTATTGTTTCGCCCAGGGCGCCTAAATATCTATGGTGGGTCCTGTTATGGGCTTTAGTTATTTAAATGAATTGTAGGTTCTAAGGTTATATACATATTCAAAGCATTTTGAGACATAAAACATATTAATATTTTGACAGCAAATAATTAAAGTTTTTGTAGTCGGCACCCCTACTAAATATAAAAATTTTGGTTCCGTTTTCGAGAATAAAGGTTCTCTTTAAATTTGGTATGGCTGTATGATTTTAAAAATTATAAAATTTGATTTGTAAAACGATATTTAAGGTAAATGGAGTATTTTTCGGAATTTCGACAATTTTTTAAAAAGTGCTATTTTTAAATATGTTTGGCATAAAAACTCCGGCACGATTTTTGTAAACATATACAGTTTTTGAAAGCTTGTTTCTTAATATAACTAATTCCTTTGGAGGATCAAAATCACCCAGAAAATATAGAAATCCGAGGCACACAAATGAAGAGATGTCAAATTGAGTCCTAAATCCAATGTTTTTTTTTACATAGCATTACTTAAGTTTGAATTTTTTTATTAGACACCCGGTCTATTTTACATTTACCGCAATATTTTTTTAAATAATTCTCTTAAGTTTTAATAATATTTAGATAAGAAATAAGAATAAAAAAATTAGTAGTAGTACTTAAAAAAAATTATTTAAAGAGCATTTTTTAAAATTTTTTAACAAAACGCGATATTGCTAATTTTGGTATTTTTTTGCGCGGTTCTGTGTAAAGATAATATATAAATTTAAGCGCATTGTGATAGACTAACTCAAAAAATACAATAATTATTATACGAGATCAAAATCACCACTAAACTGTGTTCAAGGAAAGCAAATAATCCAAAAATTTTAAAAATTACATATTTAAATTTTGGTGAAAATTTCATTCTAGAATTTTTTATAAAAAAGCTCAAAATATTTGTTGAGATTGTTATAGAGCGGTAGATAGATACATCTACTGGCTGCATAAAACTGAAAACAAAATTGTCCTACAAATTACCGTTTTTGAGATATTTGACAAAAAGTAGGTTACTATCAATCTTCACCTTTAGGGGGTCGCGACGCTACCTATAATGCGACGCCGAGCAAATCACTGTTTTTTCCTAACTTCGTAGGGAGTCCTTAAACAGCATGCCAAGTTATTTTATTTTATTTTATTTTATTTTATTTTATTTTATTTTATTTACACCACTTAACAGGAGTTAACCCAATTACAAAGTGGGGAAGAATACAGTGATTAACAATAACAGAAACTAAGGATAAAATAAAGTACAAAATAAAAGAAATTTACTGCATCTACACTGAGTGGGCAGACATAAAAACTATAAAAATCGTATATTTTTTAAAGTAGAGATACTGCAATTAAATATGTCACATCTGTCGCAAGTCTGATTGCACGTGTTACAAGCCCGAATTATTGGAGAATTTTTGCAAATATTGGTGCGCTGGTAAGGAAGATAAAACGGAACAGTAGTGCGTGCTGATGTTGTGGGTACTAAAAAATTAATCTTATGCAATAATTCCTGGGAGTCGATTTTATTATGTATTAATTTGAAAATGAATTGCAACTCTGCCAACTTGCGCCGGTCCTCCAACGAAGATATACTGAACCTTTCACAAAGGACCTGGTTCAGAATACCAATTTCGGGATACACACCATCAAGCTTAAAAACAAGGTACTTCAGAAACTTACGTTGAATTTTTTCAATAGTATTAATGTGAGTATCATAATACGGAGACCATACTATGCATGAGTATTCCAATTTAGATCTGACATAAGCAAAATAGAGTAATTTTATACTAGAAATATTTTCTAGGTATTGAGAATTCCGTATTATGAACCCAAGCATTCAGTAGCTTTTCTTTACAACATCCTGGATGTGGGGAACAAATGATAGAGCACTATCGAATGTTACTCCGAGATCTTTAAATTCCAGACTCCTGGTTATTTCGGTTGTATCAATGGAGTAATTGAATTGAATTACCTGTTTTCTAAGGGTGAAAGACACTACATTGCATTTAGATGGATTGAGAGGGAGAGAGTTATCAAGACACCAAGTATATACAGTCGAACCTCTCTAACTCGAACCTCTATAACTCGAACCTTTTAAGTGGTCCCTGCTCTTTTTATATGTATTTTAACCAGTTTAATTCGAATTTCTATAACTCGAACTCTCCATAATTCGAACTGTTTTGGTTGTCCCTTTGAGTTCGAGTTATAGAGGTTCGACTGTACCTTATTTAGAGCAGCTTGAAGTTTTTCACAATCATGTTATTTATTCTACAGATAAGTTTTAAGTCATCAGCGTACAATAGGCAAATAACTTCTATGTCCTGAACTATGCTATTTATAAAAGCTATAAAGAAGAGAGGGCCTAGTATAGAGCCTTGAGGATCTCCGGAAGTAGCCTTGATCGTAGAGGAGGTTTGTCCATAGCATTCTACATACTGAAGCCTTTCAGTTAAGTATGAATAAAGAAACTTAGATAAATCATCAGAGATACCAAAGGTTACAAGTGTACGGAGAAGAATACTGTGGTCTAGTCTGTCAAAGGCCTTAGAAAAATCGGTGTAAATAACATCAATCTGAGCACCCGCATCCAAGGATTCAGCTATTAGGTGTGTAACAGTAATTAAATTGGTTGTGGTAGATTTGCGTTTCATGAAGCCGTGTTGACAGGAATCTATTTGACTGCTCAGGGGAAAGTAAAGCGATGTATGGAGAACGCGTTCAAAACATTTTGAAAAATTGTTTATTATGGTAATTGGCCGATAATTTACAATTCGATCTTTTTCTTGTTTTTATGGACAGGTATAATTTTAGAATTTTTCCAAGTATCAGGAAATGTGCAGAATTTTAAAGATAAGTTAAAAAGAACAGTTAAGGGGTAAGCAAAGACGTATGCACAATCTTTCAGTAATAATGCAGGAATTTTGTCGGGACCGACGATGGCCTTGGGTTTCATGGTCTTTAGTGCTTGCAATACCTCAGATTCATTGAAGCTTTTAAGTGAAATGAAATTTGAGTTAAGGTTAGAAGAAATATTATTTTGGACTGAGGTACGCTGCTGAGATGGTGTATATGAACTCTGAAAGTAATCAGCAAATGCATCAGCTATGCGCTGGGGATCCGTAGTACTCTCTTCATTGTGATCTGTCATGCACTGCGGCAGACCATTATTCGACTGCAATGATTGTATTAGGCGCCAGAAATTTCCAGGTTGAGTTGTCAGGTTCGCTTCAAGTCTAGCGCAATACTCGCGGTATGATGTTTCTGTATCGCGTTTTATTTTATTACGAAGTTCTCGAAATTTAAGTAAATCATTATCGCTGCGACTTTTTTTGTGTTTTTGAAAGTATTTATGTTTTTGTTTAATCGACCGTATGATGAGGGAAGTAAACCAGGGAGGATATTTTCTACGCCGCTTAGATGTTTTTGGCACGTGGGTGTCTAGACAGGAGTATAATTTGTAATAAAATAATTCGACAGCCTCATTGACGTTATCAACCGTTTCCAAAACACGCCAGTCAATCTCACCTAAGCTCGCATATAGATTTCTCAGGTCAGATCTCTTGAAATTATAAAAGATGTCATTAATTTTGAGTTTGCTCAACTTTTTGTCACCGGCCATTTTATAGTCAATTAATAAAGAAGGATGGCACCTCTCCTCGTTTAGCAGGATGTCATGACATCTCTGCACGGAAGTGAGGTTTGAGGAAGATGTTAATACTAGATCAAGCAGTCGATTATCAGAATTTTTGACAGTGTTAATCTGATGCCAATCAAGAAAATTAATAAAATTCAGCAAGTGATTTAACCTACTGTTGGGAGGAGGATCCCTCTCCATGTGGGTTACGTATTCAGGGTAATTAAAATCACCGAGAAAGACTACTTTAGCACTATATAGGAAATTCAGGGATGACAGATATTCAAAAAGTTGTTCATATATGTATGAGATTTTGCCTGGCGGAATATATACAAGGAAAATATAAAGAGATAGTTTGTTCGAGAAAGATACTTTGATTCCAGCTATGTCTATTGTGTCACGGATCGATACAGGCAATTCAATTTCCAGGTTGGTTGTCTGTAGATTTTCCCTTACAGCCAACAAAACACCACCCCCCAAGTTTTGTTCTACTTCATCGTAGTTTCTGTCAGATCTAAAGATGCAATACCCCGAATGAAAAAGTTCTGTATCGTGAATACCCGGGTACAACCAAGTCTCAGTCAACGCTATGATATCAAATTCACAGGCGAGTGTGGAATTAAAAATAGTTTTTGTTTTTGTCCTTAGCCCGCGTACGTTTTGATAATAAATTGAAAGGATATCACAGCGCCTACCAGACTCAGTCGACTGTAGTAAAATATTGTGGGGATCAACAGTAAACTCAGCTAAGGAGGGGGCTAGCGTGGTTGGCTGCTACATGGTGGACCCAAAAATTTCCGACTTGTATTTTTGGTCTGCCTGTTTATAAGCGTAACAAGCATTATAATTCCAGCAAGCATGATTTATTTCGATGTTTAGGTCGAATTTGGTTTTAAGATGCTTACAATTGACGCAGCATTTATTGGCAGAGTTGTCACACGCGTTTACCAAGTGTGGCCCAGCGCTTAGGGGGCAGGTGGGGTTTTTTTGACAATATTTTTTTGAGTGGCCAAAGTTGTTGCAGTTGAAACAGCGTGATAAAGAAGTTGAATCATAAACGGTACAATAATCAAGACCAACTACAAGGCGTTTTTTATCAGTTAATTTTTTGTGTGTGACCATATCTACTTGCAGTACCATCTGGAAAATGCTCGCGTTATTTTTGGTTGGCCAGACTTTTAGAATATTTATATCTGCTGAGTTATTAAAGAAAAAATTTTGAGTTTTTAGGTGTCGTAATAGTACGTCTTTGTCGTACTCGGCTGACAGACCAACAATCTTGACCATCGGCGATACGGATTTTGATTCCCGAACCTCGTAATCGTCTGCTAAGTTTTGGCTAAAAAGATCTTTCATGCGTTGGGCATCATTGTGGTTGGTGGACAGTATGATGCCTCCGTTGGAAATATGCTTTACACGATTGATTTCGATTTTTTCTTGGTCTGGCTTGATTTTATGGAGAATATCGCTCTTTGTTTGCGTATTGTTCTGATTTGTAACTTTCGGTTTGATGATATTATTAGAACGAAATTGATTCTTGAGAACGTCAGAATACCTGGGTTCGCTGAATGTTCGAGGACTGACATCCTGGAGCTTTTGATCGATTTTTGTAAATAATTCCTCTACAATTGATTGTTCCACCGAGTTGAGTTGTGCTTCAATACGACCTTCCAAGTTAGCTGTAAAAGTTTCGGCAGGTAGGTTACGGCACGTGGGACATTTCCAAGTTAGCCCTGGTACACTCTGTATTACTGCTACTGAATCGTTTGGTATACGCAAACAATCTACGTGATACTTTCTCTTGCAAACCCCTTCGCAAGAGAGAGATGGCTTGCGTGTTGACGTGTCGCACACACCACAGCTGCGAGATGACATTGCGGAATTTTATGGCGGGAATTTCATCAAAGGGCCAATTTACAGTATTGTGGAACAGCTACAGTAATTTTTTCAACTCACCAATGTGCTAGACCATCTGAGGGTATGGTTCTCAGAGAATCACAATTATCAAGCCAATAAATCACTAAAAATCCGATACTTTAGGATGAGTGAAGTGAAACACGTGCACTTGGGTCGACGTGCAGAAAACCAGTGAATGATCATATTATATCAAAATCAGCCAAAAATTGAATATTTCCAATTTGACTGCCCGACCAGGTTACATTGGACTTTTTCTGTGGTAAATAGGGAAATAAGTTTGAAAAATCGTATGTTCTTTTATAATTCTAATACAGCTATTACCCAGACTAATTCCCCTAATACCCCGGCTATTACATCTAATACCCTTCTAATACCCACTAATGCCTACTAATACCCACTAATACCCTAATAATACCTCTAATACCCACTATTTCCTCTAACAATTCCCCTAATACCCAAGATTTGTACACTAAAATACCCACGCGGTTTATCCCTCGCATTTTTCAGTAATTTTTCTTAACGCATTTTGCATAAAAATATTTCTGCTGTTTAAATATTGGGAATTTGTTGCTTGAATAAAGCAGTCAAACATATCACATTTTTCAAAATCTAGATATGGTCGATTTTTAGCCATTTTAGAATAATTGTGAGTGAGCCATTCCCAAATATGACAAGTAAAATGACAATGTCAATACCACGCTTTTGTTTTTCCATGATGAAGTACATTTTATGAGTTGCTGTGCTACCATCAAATAATTACTATAATATTATACCTATTTGTAACTTTTTAACGTTTTTTTCTTTATTTTTAAATCTTTTAATCAACGTTTCAAAACAGATAAACTAAAAATCGTTCAACTAGTGTGTCTTGCAATTTTTAATTTATAATTACGTTGGAAATTTCCAGGTTTGTACTAATTTTTTTTTTAAATATTAAATAGTTTTTTTTAAAACTTAAATCAAAGTATTATCATTTTGGAACCAATCAAAATAGTAATAAAAAAATCCAGCTCCGTATTTAATTTTTTCTTGATAAATACCATCTCAAAAACTAAACAATATTTTAAAAAATGGACAACGTCATTATTTTGCTCTAAAAAAGTTTCCATAGAAAGGTTTTTACAGAATAAAAAATCTTACAAAATAAGCGAGATACAAGGAATTAATAAAAATGCACTTTTTTCAAAAACTCTCTGTATTAGCGAAACCACGGACTATACCAAAAATCTGATTACACCATTTTTCAGGGCTCGAAAAAAGAGCACAGTAAGGTGCAATCAGAAAATCGATTTCATTAATAATAACCGAGTTTCCCATTTATTCCCATCGAAAATGGGACACGCTGTACAATTTATTTTCGTCCGCCATCTTGGATTTTGAGATATCGGAAAAAAATATATTTAACCAGATCTCTGATTAATTCTCTGCCAAGCGCAGTTTGTCCCATTAAAATCGATTGTATGGTTCAAAAGTTGTAATGAAAATAAATTATCTGGTTTTATTTAGCTCACCTGGTATAACTGTTTTTTGTGTAGAGCTCACCTTTACCTCGTTTCACTAACCTGCCATTGTCAAATTGAGAGATCATATTATTAAACTTTCTTATTTTAGTTTTAATGTCGCCAAAAAAACAATGTCAAAAGAAGTTACGATTTGGAACATTTATCTTGGTAAATTGCACGCCACTGAATAAATAAATGATTAGAAAAGTACTGTGAGCAACAAAAATCATTTCATTAACCTCATAATTATATTTATTTAAATGTTATCGTTAAAAAAAAAGCGAAAGTATTTTGCATTTCTAAGAAAAAATATTAAAATCCTAAAACGCTTAGAGTTTTACAGCGTTTTGTGAAAAATTTTACAAACCGATTTTTACCATTTATACATATTCTGGTTTCTTTGGGAGATTCCTAAAAGACAAGAGAAATTTAAAAAAATTCCACCATTTGTTCTTATTTTATAGTTAATTCTGTAAAGCATCGTTTTTTAAATAAATATTTTTTAATAATTTTTATGTTTCGAACGCCACTGAATGTAGCAAACTGTTAATATATTCAATTTTTTTGTTCGTATATCAAGCTCTACTTGTGACTTAACGTTTGACACATGACAAACAATAATATAATTTTTCAGAATAGATATAAATGATAACTTTTCATCAGGGCATCAAGATCTACAACATACTGAAATTTAAAAGAAATCCAACCAAAAGCCACCGCCCATTAGCTCGGGGCGGGATCCTTTGGTGTATATGACAATAATTATCTGAGGGCACGGCAGTGCCTCGCCAAGTTCGCGCGCCGCGCCGTACCATCTTTTCTTGAAACATTTCAGCCGATATTTGACCTATCCAAAACACTACTTCAGAATAAGCTACGAATCTCAAACTTTGCACAGTCGTAGATCTTCATGGAGTTAACAACCCCTCCAAGTTTCATGGAATTCCATAAAGTAGTAAAGTATTACTTTAGTGGATGATATAAGAACAAAACAACTGGTGTGGTACGGACATGTACAAAGAATGAATGATGAAAGACTACCTAAACAAATACTACAATGGAAACCAACTGGCCGAGGAAAACGAGGACGGCCAAGGAGAAGCTGGAGAGAAGGAATAGACAGTGAAATAAGAATAAGATGCCTAGATGATGAATTATGGGCAAACAGAAACGAGTGGAGATTGGGTATCGGAAGACGTAGAACGTTGCGAAGCCGATAAATATATATAGTAAAGTAGTTACGAAATTTCAAAAAATGTCGAAATTGGCACTCACTCACTCACTCATGTATAGATCATCAAAATTCTATTGTACTTCCAGACATGCTACAAAGCTGAAATTTGGCAGACTGATAGAAATGATGAAACCCCTGGAAAAACTCAAAAAACCCCAAAATTATTATTACTAAACATGTAAAGTTATGTAAAAGTAACATTGCTCACTTCCAGAAATGGCAGACTGATAGGAACTATGATAAAACTATAGAAAAAAATTTTAAAACCCCAAAATAATAATTTACTTTCCTCCCCTATAAATGTAAAGTAATGCTAAGCTTTGGAAGGCCGATAGTAACTATGATAAAACTATAGAAAAAAATTAAAACACCCCAAAATTCTAATTTAGTTCCCTCCTCTATAAATGTAAAGTTGTGTAAAAGTAACATTGCCCACTTTTAGAAACGCTCGAGAGCTGAGCTTTGGAAGGTCGATAGGAACTATGATAAAACTATAAAAGAAAATTAAAAAACCCTAAAGTTTAATTAACTTCCCTCCCCTATAAATATAAAGTTATGTAAATTAGCATTGTCCAGTTCCAGAAATGCTAGAGAGCTAAGCTTTGGAAGAATGATCAGAACTATGATAAAACTGTAGGAAAATATTTAAAAACACCAAAATTTTAGTTTACTTTTCTCCCCTATCAATGTAAAGTTATGTAAAATTAACATTGCCTACTTCCAGGAACACTAGAGAGTTGAGCTTTAGAAGGCTGATAGGAACTATGACAAAACCATAGGAAAATATAAAAAACCTCAACATTTTTATTAAGGCATTGCAAAAGTTTTGAACAATATCCCGAATATTTTACTACTTTAAAACTTAAATATTATCCAAATCCTTTAAAAAAGTAGTAAAATCATAACAAAAACATTTCATGTAAAAAAAATCCAAGTACGCGAAAGTGGTATTCCGTAAAAAGAATTGAGATAAAAGTAAAGCCAAGTTTTCCAATACAAATTTCAAAATGAATGGTTCTGACTAGTTTGGAAATGTTTTTCAAAACTTGGCTATTACGGCTGCAGATGACTTTTAGGCACCGTGCTAAATTGAACGTAAAGAAGTTTGGCTGGAATAGCAAAGTTTAAAAACGTTTCCAAACTAGTAAGAACTATTCATTTTGAAATTTGTATTGGAGAACTTGGCTTTACTTTTATCTCAATTCTTTTTACGGAATACCACTTTCGCGTACTTGACTTTTTTTACATGAAATGTTTTTGTTATGATTACTACTTTAGTCAATCCACAATAAAAATTTGACTTGCAATTTTGAAATTACAATATATTACTGACTGCGAAATTAACCAAAATTAACACTTTAGCATTCATGAATATTCTTCCATGTAAAGCAGACTTCTGTAAAATATTTTGTTAAATATTCTCTTTTTGGAAACAGGCTGGACATGGAAAATATAATACGCTTCCATTCCATAATTTATAAAGATATGAGGGGTTAATGTACTCTGCAAAACACCTTTTATGCTACACATTGTGTCAAAGAGCTAACATGTATGCATACGGTACTGAATAAATGTTTAAATAATTAACTACGAGTACATAGAACATTAGTCTGGGGCCGCACAGTGGTCAGCTTGTCGGTTCTGAACGATCAAAATTAATTTATGGTTTTAATTTTGACAAATTGATGCTGAAAGTTAGGAACTGTCAACTAGTGTTTAAAAAATGTGATTTTATTTTACTGTGCATTCTGAAGATGGTACAGTCGCCTTCAAAAATATGTTGCATATCGTTTTTTTCCTCTTAAGCAAAAAACTTGATAAATTGATACTTTGAGAGTGTGTGTACATAACTAGCTTGTAGCTTTTTTTATTTAACATAGGTTTTTTATAAAAATTTAACTAAATTTATTAATCTTGCTATACTATATATCAATTTTTTACCACGCACTGATATTCTTTAACGTAGTCTTTATATTCACTATTTTTACATACATAGTTCAAAACGGATTGATTTTTATCCTGTGAAACCGGTGTTTTGTGCCACATTTTAAATAAAGTACGTCGGTCAATCCCATGTGCCAACGTTGAAACAATAAATCATAGCTAATACAGCGGCAAGAAGCGGCAGCTGAATGTAGCACCTATACAACCCTTGATACATAATTGAAATAATAAAGTTACAAACGCAAATGATACGTAACGATCCAGACTTTTTCAGTCCAATATATATGTTATACTTCAAAGTTTACTTTTAACTTTTTAAAAAACTTTATTTTGATTAAATACAATATAGGACTTAAACGTTATAATTGAACGTGTACTTAAGAACGATTCTAAAGAGAATGACTTAACATTACAATGATTTGAGTTTATATAAAGAAAATGTGCTGATTAAGCAATGGAATAATTCCTTAATATTCTAGACTTAAACTAAAGTGCAATTCGGCAGGAATGCACGTGTTGTTTATTCCGTGAGAGACGCAAGTCAGCAGAATGGTCTTCTTATCTTGAAAGGTTCTGAGAAATAAAGTGTTGATTCGGCTTGAATGCAAGTGTTGTTTATTTCATGGGAAACGCAAGTCAGCAGAATAAGCTTCTTATCTAGAAGGTTCTCGGGTTTCATAGAACCCCCCCCCGAACCGAACCGAACCCCCCCCCCCCCCCCCCGAGAAGCACCTCTGGATCTGTCCTTGGAAGAAATCACCATATAATCCCTGGTTTACCAACTTGGAGCACGTTTGAAGATCGCCTTTCCGCGCGGAATAAGTGCCGATCATTATGCAGGCTATCAAACGGCCTATGACTTGTCATCGTAACAAGTGACAACGGGTTAGTTGATCGATTTTCTGCATTGGGGTCTACTAATAAGGTAATTGGGCACTGTTTTAAGGCTTAGTGGTTATGATAGAAAATAGTTCGATATAGAGGTTTCGATCGTCTAAATTAGACAAGCTGACCTCCGTGGGCCGTAGCGTCAAAATTTGACCTCCGTGGGCTTTTAGATAAAGATTTTACAACACATGTTTTAATCAATTACTAATTATCCCACAAACACTGCCTGACCTGTTAACAGACCCAAAATTGTCTCAGTGAAAAAGTAAGGTTAGGGTGCCGAAATATTTATATAGTAATGAAAGTTGGCACGCACATCGGCCTTCACAAGCTTATTATTTAGCTATTAAAAAAACTGTATGTTTGGCCCCTGCAAGGGGTTCAGAATTGAAAAAATATTTTAACCTTACTTTTTGACTGATACAATTTTAGGTCTGTTAACAGGTCAGGCAGTGTTGGTGGGATCATAATTGATCGATTAAAACAGGTATTGTAAGATCTTCATCAAAAAGCCCACGAAAGATGCTGTAGCCCCGGACTATAATTTATCATGAAACATTACTGATATACCATATAGGGAAAAGCTATATTGGCCATAGGGAAGCTTGCTTAGAATGAGAAAAAGTAATTTATCAGATGTTTATATATGACTCAAAGCGAATTATTTTCTTCATCTCCTCCCGATTCATGTGCCTTCTATCCCGTGTTGAATGAATTTATTTGTATTGTCTGCTACAGAGATTTAAGGTACTTGTCCCAATTCTCGTCATTATAAGTCATAATTTCCTATATGCAATGAGTATATGACCCACATATATATACTCATTGCTATATGGTTTAGGAAAAGTAAATAAATTATTAACATAGAATAATGTTGCCATGCCGCTAAGCACAATAATTTATACCGTTAATATCTTAAGTGAAATCCTGGCACATATCTTATTTACTGATGTATCCGAGGATGTATCTATTATTAGTTTCAGGGTTTTGCATGATTTATAAAGGAGATTAATATGACAATAGGCAAGTGAAGAATAGTGCCAGACAATTCGAATTACAGGGTTAAAAACGAGGGGTGACTCGGTATTTCCTTTTGGTGTACAGACAGGCTAGGGGAAATACAGGAAGTACTTGGGAAATACTAGGAAATACCTTGGAAATTTGAGGAAATACTGGGAAATATACCAGGAGTTAACGTAGGTATTTCCTTTTGGTGTAAAAAAATATACGACCGAGCCACCCCTCGGTTAAAAAGCATCCCTTTTTATTTGCCAGTATCACTATGCAGCACCTGTAGCGTGTCGCTGGCCCCAACCAGAGAACATATAACATCTAAAGAACCTTCGCCAAATCGCTCAATCGCGAGCCCAGTTAAACCACGGATCACCTAACAAACAGATAAATAAGCCGGCTGGCCGTCTTTGATCTCGGAGAATTCAACGATGGCTGAGCATTGGGAATCAAACTCAGAGCCGGATTAAAATAAATTTATCATAAAATATGAATGTTTCAGATTGTTTATGCGAAAAAATATCTTTACTTTAATTTTAGAGTCTCGGCCGCGTAAAAATATTATATTTTGTCCTCTGTACGGGACTATGGAAATAATGTGTTCTATTGAATGAGAGATATGGGAAGCACAAAAAGAGGTCTTCTTCTTAGTTCAGAATACGTTAGCATGTTGTCGTTTCCAGCATACAGCCAAACACAAAAAGAAAAAAATTGATTGCTTTTTTTGTTGTAATCGGATAACATTTATTAAGTTTCAAGAGGAGTAAAATTGTGAATTTAAAATATAAGAAGTTTGACATTGTAGAGTAATTTCTTAATTTACTGGAATCAGATATTATTTATTATTTTTTTCCAAAAATTGAAAGTTTAAGGAGATACAGGGTGACCAAATAATCTTTACAATTAGCACAAAATTGCTTCACGGTAAATTAATATTTTAAAATTTAGTAAAATCCAATATTTAAAAAAAAAATTGTTTTATATGTATTCTTAAAAGTGTAAATAGTAGCATCATAAAAAATTATAACAAGTTTGTGTCAAAAACTCTTGACCAAATGTTATATAATAGTGTATTATACAGGGTTTAATTTAAATAATGCATGAAACTTTAAGGAATTGTGGAAATGATCAAAACAAAGATTTTTTTGGCATTACATTTAGACCTCTTTGTTTTTACAGGGTTAAACTTAGCATTTTTTTTTCGATTTGTTGTTTGTCTCTTAAAAATTATAACAGACCATTTGGTTTGTGGAATTATGCATTACCAAACGGCAATAATTAGGTTTCAAAATTATTCAAAAATATCTAAAAATATTGAAACCTATTACCCAAAAATCTGTTTTAAAAATGTTAATAAATTTAGTGCTAAAATGACTATTTTCTCTTTTTATTAAGGGCCCTTTAGATGAGTAGGGGACAATTCGCCGCGGCCAATTCGCTGTGGTCCAACTCGCCGCGGGGACAATTCATCGTGAGATTTTTTTGTTTTATGATGTTACCATTGGGAATTGTTTAAACAGTTGTATTTAGCTTGACTTCATATATATTTGTTTGATTATAACTTTTTTCAAACCTTTAAAACATTTTTTTTATTAGAAAAATAAATAAAATGGCGGATCCAAAATGGCGGATTTTTCCGTTTGGGGACGGATTTGTATCTAACTCGGACTGATGAGATTTTTAAGGTCGCTGATCATTATTTTTAACTTAAATTTAAAAAAATCAAAATGGCGATACAACATGGCGGATTTTTCAATTTTTGAACCGATATGCATCAAATTCTGGGTGTTTCAGGTCGGTTCCCATTTATTTTATTTTTTTTAGTTTAAGTTAAAAATAATAATCAGCGCCCTGAAACATCCTAAAGTTTCTAGTTTGATGCATATCGGTTCATAAATGGCAAAAACCGCAATTCTACATTCGTCATTTTATTTATTTTTTCCAATTAAAAAATGCTGGTAACTGTACATAGTTACCACCAAATAAATAGTTGGAAAGTTTTAAAACATTATTTTTATAAAAAAATATAAAGTCAAGGTAAATAAAACAATGGTAATATCATGAAACAAAAATCTCGCGGCAAATTGTTCCCGCGGAAAATTGTCCCCGCGGCAATTTGATTGGCGGCAAAATGTCCCCGCGGCAAAACGAGCCGCGGCCAATCAGCTAGGTGCGGTAAATCGGCCGCGGTTAATCGGCTACGGCGAATTGTCCCCTACCCTTTTAATTTGTGAACCTCTGCTTAATTTAGGGATCAAAATACCAATCTATAATATCCCTTTACTACAAACTGAGCTTATGCCGCTGTTTCATACAAAACACCAAAAACTTTCTAAACAAAGCATAGTTTATATCTTGTTTTTTAGGATCTACTGGCGGCGCATTTTTAAATTTGAGATAAATATAACAAATCCTGCAAAAGTATAAAAAAAATAAAAAAACTAAATCAAAGGGGTTGCAGATCTATATGTCCTTAAGAACTCTTTGTACTGAAATCATTTACAGATTCATCTCATAGGACATTTAATTATTGAACACCTTGTATAGGATATGGCAAAAGCTTTTAAAAAATCGAAAGATAAAATAATGTATAAATTTGCCTTATAGGATCATGCGGAAATCGAAAATTACTTCGATTAAGAGTATACCGTCACGTGGATTTACAGTCTCTTACGGCACAAACCGTTTCCATTGTTTAAAATCAAAAATAACATATATCAAATACAAAAATCACACTAATGCTCAACACGTACTAAAAGTTTAAAAAATATTGAAATACAGAATGCGCCCCTGGAGTGGTTGACCCCAACATGGCAGGCTGCGTGAAAGATGCGCGTAGCACCCCCCACCACCTGAGTTCCATATCTGTTTGTTAGGTGATCCGTGGTTAAACTTTGCCAGAAGAAGAGGGCTCTGCGATCGTTTCTTTGCGAGTTTGAATTCACAATGAGAACTCGGCTTTCGCGCCACGTTTCGTCAGTGGAGGAGGCATGCAAGGCTCCTGTTCAGATACACTATTAAGGTGACCATGTTTTAAACGATTTTTATTAACTTCACAGAGCCTGGCGATGTCTGTCATCAAATCTAGCGATTTGTTTTTGACACACTTCCCGTAAACCGATTTTAATGAAATTTAGCAAACTAGTGTAGGTCCGATGACGATGCAATACTTCGAAAACAGATGGGTGGTAGAAGGTGGTTAAGGGGTGTAAAAGGGATAAATCCATAACTTTGAAACCAAATGATAATACAATTTTATTTAAAAATATCGGAAATACGGGGGTAGGTGAGGGGTGTAAGGGAGGGCAATTCAGAACTTTGAAACCAAAACAGATAGAAACATGCGGTTTTCAGATGTATGATTTGATCGGGTGACAATACAATTTTATGAACAAAAATCGGAAGTAGGGGGTGGTAAGGGCTGTAAAGGGGGTAAATTTAGAACTTTGTAAAAATACAAATAAAAACATGCCGTTTTCAGATTTATGATTTGTTCTGGTGACAATATGATTTTATGACAAAAAAACGGCGGTAGAGGGACGTCAGGGCTGTAAAGGGGGTAAATTCATAACTAGTAATCAAAACAGACACGAATATGCGATTTTCAGTTTTATGATTTGATCTAGTGACAATCCAATTTTATGAAAAAAAAACGGAATAAACTGGTTGGTGAGAAGTGTAAAGAGGTAAATTCTGACCTTTGATATTTAAATAAATACGAACATGCGGTTTTCAGATTTATGTTTTGTTCTGCTGACAATACTATTTTATGAAAGAGACGGAGGTATAATATGATAAACTAAGGATTGAGGGATGGGATTGTATAAAATTGACAGAAAAGAAACCTTGTAATTATGAGGCACTACTAGAAATGGATAGGCTGTGAAAGCCATAATTGTACATCTTGCATACTTCTGTTTTTTTCATAAAAATTTTTTTTTTAAATAATATAAATCTATATTTTTATAAACGATTTTTTTCCAAAATTGTACTAAAAAATAAAAAAATACCTTACAAGATTTCTGTTGACAGATTATATATTTTAAAGTTCAATGCAAAGTCGGGGAAAATTATTAAAGATATTGACACCCATCAATTCTACGTTCGGGATAAAAATGTGGCGCGTATACATCTCAATTTGATCTTTAATAATCGCGCCACGATTTTAAAAATATCTAATGTACCAGTAACGCCATTGGTACATCTAGACAGTAGTAATCTAGCAAATTATTTTAATTTTTTTTGTGAAATTTTATAATAAAATCGTTTAACTAAAAAAATATATATATTTATTTTATTGCAAAAATTCATGGCATTTTACTAAATCTCACCACATTAATTTTAGACCGATCAAAATAAAGTTTTTTACTCGGAGGAAGTTTTCAGAGAAAAGATAAAATAAAAACTGTCATGCAGTACATATTAATTACCACAATAAACATACTTCCTTAAACTCTAACATACCTACTTATATAGCGTGCGTCTCACATAAAAGTAACTACAGGGGGTCTTGTTAACTAGGAGAAAATTAGCGTCATTCCAAGGCCAGTGAAATGCTCTGTTAAAACTAAAAATATCTACAAATGTTTTCAAAATATCGAGGAAAAACTAAAAATTGTTTTTCTTATTAACCATTGATTTAAAAATTTCCAACTGCGGTGGCAAAAATATTCAAAACTAACCAAAATGTTAACAATTGATGGTTTGTCCGGTACAATTTTTAGCTCACACATATACTATACTATAGTAGTGTGAGCTATGGTGATCCTAATTTTTTCAAGAAAAAAAAAAGTTGCTCCGATTTCAAAATTTTTGATATATTTTTGCGTTTCAGATGATTTTGAAACTTTTTTGTTGCGCCGTCTGTCTGTCTGTCTGTCTGTCTGTCTGTATGTCTTAACGACCAACACGCATAACTCAAAAACCGCTTGGCCGATTATAACGATTGGTACCTAGGCTGGGCCTGGGGTCGAGATGTTCCCATTTAAAAATGAACAAAATCCACCGAACACAAACCAAATAAAAGGGTGGGGGTAGATTTCAAAAATTAGAGATTATGTGAAAATATGGCGTGTGTGGTATCAAACGAAAGTAATTGAGTCTGCAGTTAAACAAAATACATTTTAATTTATTTAAAAAAAAGGGTGGGGTTATATTTTAAAAATTAGAGTTTAAGTGAAAATATGGCATGTGTGATATCAAGCGAAGGGTAATTGAGTCCGGAGTTTAACAAAATACATTTTAGTTTTTGTTTTTTTTAAGGGTGGGGGTAGATTTCAAAAATTTGACTTTAAGTCAAAACATAGCTTGTGTGGTAACAAACAAAAGGTAATTTATTCTGGAGTTGAATAAAATATATTTCAGTTTTTAGTTATATTAGCTCACACGTACACTATAACTATAGTACCTTGTGTGAGCTTAGGGGCCCATATATTGGCAGAGTATTTTACATAAATAAACTTAGTTTTAATTTAATATGTTTTAAGCTTTATAAAATTATCAATATTTTTATCGTCTTAAAGTGCATTCAAAATTCGCGATTTTATACGTCAAAATGCAGCTATTGCATAATTATTACTTAATTCAATTTGTCTTTCTTCCTTTTTCCGCCCTTGCAATCCTTACCATATTAGCCATATTTACTACCCTTGTACCCAACCTTGATCGCGAGTGCATCGAGTTAATGCCATGGTGTGAGGAAGAAACGACGCTGACCAGCTGCCGAAAAACCTGCGAGCGATACGCGGATGCAGCACTACAGACAGACCGATCGTTTTCACCTTGCTGTCAATAATATACGATATTCTTACGATTACTAAGATACATATAAAACGGGAAATATCCACGTGCTACGCGAGTTTCCTTTTACAAATCCATGTTCCACCACTGAAACCAGGGTAAGTTGAATTAACTTTCCTTTTACCTAATATATATGCGATATTTTTACCAAGAAAGAGTCAAGGTTGTACAGAATCCGAGAATCCAGCTGTTCTGGTGAAACCTATGAAATTATAGTTCATGCACATAGTTCTGGTTAGACTAGTATAAAACTATTTTAACTACAATTATACATTTTTCTGGTCCTTCGTTGGCCAGATGGCATTTTCTTAAATTCGGAGTCTGGACCTCTTCTGATTTTTTCTTGCGTCATAATTTTGAGTGCAATTTATACTAATTCTTTTCTGCTTTTACATAAGCAATCGTGTCTAATTTTGTAGGATATTTAGCAGATGCAACCCCAGTACTGTGCCAACACAGGTTTTACGTTGTCTATTTGCAATTTATCTAGCAAAATTTTACTTCAAAAATACGTTTTCAGTTAAAAAAAAAAAAATTTATTCTGCCATCAGATAATATTTTTTCTTTCGAAGAACTTACTTACATATTGTACTTTTACATAATTTTGGAAAATACCTACATGGCTTACGATACGATTTTTTAGCTCACACATATACTATACTATAGTAGTGTGAGCTATGGTGATCCTAATTTTTTCGAGAAAAAAAAAGTTGCTCCGATTTCAAAAATTTTTATATATCTTTGCGTTTCAGATGATTTTGAAACTTTTTTGTTGCGCCGTCTGTCTGTCTGTCTGTCTGTCTGTCTGTCTGTCTGTCTGTCTGTCTGTCTGTAACGACCAACGCGCATAACTCAAAAACCGCTTGGCCGATTTTAATGAAATTTGGTACCTAGGCTGGGTCTTGGGTCGAGATGGTTCCGTTTAAAAATGAACAAAATCCACCGAACAGAAACCAAATAAAAGGGTGGGGGTAGATTTCAAAAATTAGAGTTTATGTGAAAATATGGCGTGTGTGATATCAAACGAAAGGTAATTGAGTCTGCAGTTAAACAAAATACATTTTAATTTATTTAAAAAAAAAGGGTGGGGGTATATTTTAAAAATTAGAGTTTAAGTGAAAATATGGCGTGTGTGATATCAAACGAAAGGTAATTGAGTCCGGGGTTTAACAAAATACATTTTAGTTTTTTGTTTTTTTAAGGGTGAGGGTAGATTTCAAAAATTTGAGTTTAAGTCAAAACATGGCTTGTGTGGTATCAAACAAAAGGTAATTTAGTCTGGAGTTAAATAAACTATATTTCAGTTTTTAGTTATATTAGCTCACACGTACACTATAACTATAGTACCTAGTGTGAGCTTAGGGGCCTATTATCTATGCAAAAATAATACCTACATACTTATTAAAAAATTATATTGCCATCGATTTAATTTTGATAAAACATTGTATTAAAGTTTTATTTTAAATAAGATTTATTTCTTGGAGAATTGTGACATTGACCTTGAACGAGTTTTTTCTTTGCCATCTATTTTTATTCAGAAAAATCGATACTGTTTTTTGGACTTTTAGTGTACAGTCGAGTCATTATAAGTCGGGTAAATTTTCTATAGTAGAGGGTGAGATTTATTAACGTATGAGGTTGCAATTTTTATATATATATTTTTTTTCTCGTAACGTACTTATTTTTATAAGATGCCGACTACTACTGAAAAAATTTTAAAAGCTAAAGCTTTAAGGCAAACCGCGCGTTCGCAGCTTTCTTTGATTAAAGATGCGGCACAATTGGCAAAAGATAATACTGCTGAGCTCAACCCCTTTAAGGTTAGATACCGTAGCTTATCAAAAGTCAAAAAAGATTTTGAAAAACATCATAATGCCACACTTACTTTGCTTGCTTCGTCTACTGAGGAGTTATTGCTCGAACAAAAGGTTGGTTTAGACTTTGCAAAAAGGTGCCACGAAATAGATACTATCTTTTATGAGCTTTTTGAGTTGCCATTGGAACTAAATTGAGTTTTGGATACCTCTATCCACCCCGCATTTTCCCAGGAACCACATTCAAGTCACCATGATTTTGATAATTTACCCAAATTGGGCATCCTCTCTTTTAATGGGGATGTTACCGCTTTTCCGACGTTTCATCAAAGCTTTAACGTGATGGTTCACTCAAAAAGACACTTAAGCAATATCTCTAAATTTAATTATTTGCTTGACGCATTGAAGGGTTCGCCGCGAGAATTAATTGCAGATATTTTAATTACAAATGAAAATTATCCCTTAGCTTACAATACCATTATTGAAAGATACAACAATAGGCTTTTACAGGCCTTTACTCATTGGAAACTGATTGAAGATTGCCCACGCATGACCTTTGATAATGCCAAAGAGTTACGTCATATTTTAGATACCTTTTCAAAAAATTTATCTGTGCTAAATAATTTAAGATTCGAGACCGCGCTTTGGGATTTTCCTATCACGTACTCTCTTTTATCAAAACTACACCCTTCAACGCGAAGAGCTTTTGAGCAGCAACATGCCTCAAACGATGTACCGAGGTACGATGCTGTAAGACTTTTTTTACTTAAACAATGCGTTGCTCTTGAAATTATTCAATTAGAAAAATCCCCTCATACAAATAAACCAATTTTCTCGAATCCTCCTTCGAGCGGTTTTTCTCGCAACTCTGCACAAAATCATATACCTTACAATAAAAAAACGGCACTTTTCGGTCAAAAGGGACTCAGTCCTCCCACAAATGCTTGCTTTATCTGTAAAGGTTCCCACATTGTTTATCGCTGTCCTACATTTTTCGCTAAAACGGTCAAGGAACGTTTTGAGCTTGTTAAAGGTCAAAGAGCGTGTACCAATTGCTTGGCAACACTGCACACAGCCAAATTTTGTACTTCACAAAAAAGATGTCGTTGCTGTTCTCTTGATCACCATACATTACTGTGTTTTAAGTCTTGCGAGTCAAACTCTCCTGCGCATACTCCAAATTCTCAAAATACGTCTATACATAGATCGGCAGAAACATCACTGCACCCAAACTCTCAAAGTTCTCAAAATACTGATAGCTCTAATCAGGTTATTCATGCTGGAATGCTTACAAATAGCCATGAAACTTTACTTTCTACTGCTTTAATTAAAATCAAAGATGCCTTTGATAACTGGTACACTTGCAGAGCCGTTCTCGATGGAGGAGCTATGACCAGTTTTATTTCGCGAGGTTTTGCTAATAGATTACTTTTACCAAAAAATAATATTTCTATGACTTTACATGGCCTCGCCGGTATGTCTTCTTCTGCCAAGAAAAGTGCTAATTGCGTTATGTCTTTACTTTATGCTCAATCTAATTGTTTTGATTTTGAAGCGATTATCATAGATAAAGTTTGTGATGATATGCCTTTTATGGAATTTTCTAAGGACAGTTTTCCGAATATTTCTCAGCTGAAACATAGATAGGATAGAAAGTGGCCCTCAGCAACCCGTTTATATCAATAGTTCCTTAGGATGGACTGTAGCTGGAAAATATAATTTTGATTGTAACCCTTTAAAAACAATTTCTAACACGTTTCGACTACCTATCCTAGTTTTGATGTTTTAAATAACACTTTACAAAAGTTCTGGCAGACAGAAGAAGTCCCAGAAGTCCTAGTTAAATCTAAAGATGATGAGTACTGCGAAAATTATTTTTTGAACACTACCTACCGAACCGACGCGGGAAGGTACGTTGTTTCTTTGCCTTTCAAGGAGACTGCTCCAGATTTTGGAGATACCTATACTGTTGCGTTACGTAGATACTTGTCTTTAGAAAAAAGATTTACTCAAAATACTGAATTTTGTACTTCTTATTGTAGTGTTATGCAGGATTACATAGATAGTAAACATATGCAAATGGTTTCAAAACCTAACCTGTCCAGCGGTGTAGCGTGCCCGAAAGGGCGGGGGGGCGACAGCTAAAAAGGGCGCCTCTGAAAACTGATGAAAAATCTTGTGGCAAAAAAAAAACAAAAAGGTCAAAAAGGCGCCTCTCACAAATCTTGCGACCACAAAAAAAAAAGGTCCTCATGTCCCCCCCCACGCTACGCCGCTGAACCTGTCTGAAATACAAAATTATTTTTATATCAGTCATCATGCTGTTTTTAAAAAAGATTCCACTTCAACCCCCATTAGGGTGGTTTACGATGTAAATAACCATACAACAAATAAAATTTCATTGAACCAATCTTTACACACTGGACCTAAACTTCAGAGGGACCTAGTTAATATATTGCTTAACTTTAGATTACACAAATATGCGTTTACTTGCGATTTAAAACAAATGTTCCGAAATATTCGTATAAACCCTAAAGATCGGGACTATCAGAGAATATTATGGCGTTTTTCTCCCAATGAACTCCTTTCTCATTACCAATTAAATACTGTGTCATTTGGAGTTGTGTGTAGCCCATTCTTGGCCATAAGAACTTTAATCAAACTTGCTGACGATTACGCTGACCTACCTCTAGCGTCAGAAATACTAAAAACATCAACTTATGTAGATGACGTCACAGGGACTAGCAACAACCCCCTGGATTTAATTTCTATAAAAAATCAGCTGACTGATCTTTTGGCCAGGGGTGGGTTTGAGGCTCCAAAAGTGGGCAAGCAATTGTACAGAACTATTACAAGACCTACCAAAAGACCACGTAGCCCTTGACATATCATTTGATAAAGAGGACTCTACTACCCTTAAAATATTGGGTTTGAAATGGGACCCGAGGCGGGATGTATTTTTTTACACCTTTTCAGTCGAAGATTCTGACTGTACTAAACGTACTTTACTCAGTTTTTGTGCTAGAATATTTGATGTTTGCGGGTTTCTCACCCCTTTTACAATTTTCATAAAATTGCTTATTCAGTCTTTATGGCTCGCAGGGGTGGATTGGGACGAAAAACCGCCAGGTGAAATTATCTCTAAGTGGGAAAAATTTAAATCAGAATTGCAACTGTTAAATACTTTAAAAATACCACGTGAAATAATAAGCATCGATTCTAATTCACATCAAATCATTGGTTTTTGCGACGCCTCTGAGCGCGCTTACTGCGCTGTCATTTATATTCGTACATTACTGCCTGATAATTCTTATAAAACATTTCTTGTGTGTGGTAAATCTAAAGTTAGCCCTGTGAAAACATTAAGCTTAGTTCGATTAGAACTTTTAGGCGCAGTCTTACTAAGTAAATTAATGCATTTTACTTTAAATACATATGCCCACAAACTACAATTTATTGATATTTTTGCATTTACTGATAGCGCCGTAGTTTTTCGCTGGATTAAAAGTTCACCCCATCAATGGCAAACTTTTGTGAGTAACAGGGTGTCGTACATACAGGAACGACTACCCCCTGAAGCATGGCATCACGTTCCCTCAGGGATGAACCCTGCGGACTGTGGTAGTCGAGGGATGTTTGTTTCTGAACTCACAAATTTTACCCTTTGGTGGGAGGGGCCTGCTTTTTTACTTGAACATCAGGATTGCTGGACATTCTCTAAAGTTACAATATCAGATTGGAGGGATTTGTTTCTCCGCTTCACTCTGGTGAACATAGCTGCGCTGGGCTTCTAACAGGCTACGACCTGAATTACGCAGGTACCCATTTTCTAATTATAATATTTGAAAGTTTGAAGCCATAGATTTCTTAAAATGTGAAGAGAAATCTGAACACAGATAATATTAATTTGGAAAGAAAAAAAAACGATACTTTCCACACTCGTGTTGAAAAATACAATTGATATTGACTTTCTTTTTGAAAAATACAGCTCGATCAATAAAATCAAACGAATTGCGGCATACTTTCTAAAAGCTTATAATTTATTTAAGAATGTGAAATGCCGTATTACTTTTAAAAAATTTCCTTACTTAACGTTAAGAGAATTAGATGACGCTCTACTTTTTATTATAAAATACGTCCAGAATATATATTTTTCCACTGAAATTACATTATTACAAAACAAAATGCCAAAATATTTACAAAAATTACAACCATTTCTTGATCTTCAAGGGTACCTGCGTGTTGGTGGAAGGTTGTGTCATTCTAATACGTTACATTACGATAGTAAATTTCCTTTGCTTTTACCATCCAATGCTAAATTTACAAAGATGCTCATTCAAGATTTTCATGTATCATACTTACATTGTGGTATACAAACTACTCAGCACTTACTGTTTCAAAGATTCTGGGTGATATCGGCTAAACGAATAATTCGAAGTGTAATTCACCAATGCAATACTTGTTGGAAGGTCAATCCTAAGCCCTATCTACCTCCAATGGGCAACCTTCCGCGCTTCAGGGTATCAGAATTCCCTAAAGCTTTTACTAATGCTGGTCTAGATCTCTGCGGACCCTTTAGTATTACTATGGGGTGCAAAAGTACACAAGGCATACATTTGCTTATTTATTTGTACAAGTACAAAGTGCTTACATCTTGAGCTGCTATCGGATCTCACCTCAGAGGCTATGTTGGCTGGTCTCCTCAGATTCATTGCCAGGCGTGGGCGGGTTCTAAATTTACATTCTGACTGTGGATCGAATTTTTTGGGCAGTAATAAGTACTTGAGGGAGATATTTGAGGGATGTGCGAAAACCGAGGCTATTTCTTGGCACTTTAACCCTCCTGCCGCGCCACATATGGGCGGCATCTGGGAAGCTAATATTAAGTCGGTTAAAACTCATTTAGTCAAGATAATTGGTTCCCAAGTACTGACCTACGAAGAGCTCAATACCGTTATTATTCAAATTGAGGCCGTCCTCAACTCGAGACCGCTTTGTCCGATAAGCACCGATCCTTCAGATCTAGTAGCTCTAACGCCAGGTCATTTTTTAACATTGCAACCTCTTAGCGTTTTACCGGACCCTGATTATACAGGGACGCTTACAAATCGCCTAACGAGATGGCAACTTTTACAGCGCATGCATCGCGATTTTTGGAATCGCTGGCACCGGGAGTACCTTCACACTCTTCAACAGAAGGCTAAGTGGCACAATCCAATCAGTGAAGTGTTACCAGGTACCATGGTTGTCCTAAAAGACGATAACATAAAACCATTGGATTGGCCCTTAGGTCGAATTGTGATAGTTATTCCTGGTAGCGACAGGGTTCCCCGAGTTGCTATAGTGAAGACAGCCAAAGGTAATTTCAAAAGGCCTTTGGTTAAATTATGTCCTCTTCCTTCACAATAATTTTTTTTTTCCTACGAAAACCCTAGTGTTTTCATGGGCGCGGGTATGGTTTGTCCCGTACAACTTTTTTACATAAATACACTTAGTTTTAATTTAATATGTTTTAAGCTTTATAAAATTATCAATATTTTTATAGTCTTAAAGTGCATTCAAAATTCGCGATTTTATACGTCAAAATGCAGCTATTGCATAATTATTACTTAATTTATTTGTCTTACTTCCTTTTTCCGCCCTTGCAATCCTTACCATATTATCCATATTTACTACCCTTGTACCCAACCTTGATCGCGAGTGCATCGAGTTAATGCCATGGTGGGAGGAAGAAACGACGCTGACCAGCTGCCGAAAAACCTGCGAGCGATACGCGGATGCAGCGCTACAGACCGGTCTAGGACAACTGGGCGCCGCCAACTGGGCGCCGTCAACACGGCGCCGCCAACTGGGCGCCGGGCCAACTAGGCGCCGCCAACTGGGCGCCGGCCAACTCGGCGCCGGACAAAATTTTTTTTTTTGATAAAATGTGTAGATGAAAAATAAAATATATTATTTATATAAAAACATCTTTAAAAAATCCTTTACGCAATTTTTTACAAGCTTTTATTTAGCTTCAGATGTTCTGTCTAACTAACTAACTAACTATCTATCAAATTTTGTGAAGCGTTTTTGACACACTTCCCATTATCCGATTTGGATGAAATTTGGTACACACGTAGTGGTCCCATGACAATACAACATTAAGAAAAAAATATCCTCCCACCCCTACCCCCACCTCCTTTCATAGAAAAATTTGTTTTTGACACACATCCCTTTATCCGATTTGGATAAAATTTGGTATACATATAGTGATCCGATGACAATACAATATTAAGAAAAAAATATCCTCCCACCTCTACCCCCACCCCCTTTCATAGAAAAATGAGTTTTTGACATACTTCCCATTATCCGATTTGGATGAAATTTGGTATTCACATAGTGGTCCGATGACAATACAACATTAAAAAAAAAATATCCTCCCACCCCCTACCCTCACCCCCTTCCATAGAAAATGCGTTTGTGACACCCTTTCTATTATCCAATTTGGATGAAATTTGATATACATATAGTGGTCCGATGACAATACAACATTGAAAAAAAAATCCTACCACTCCTACCCCCACCCTCATCTATAGAAAAATGCGTTTTTGACACACTTCCCATTATCCGATTTGGATGAAATTTGGTATACATATAGTGGTCCGATAACAATACAACAATACTGAAAAAATGTCCTCCCACCCCTACCCCAACAAACAATTAAAGTTGTAACGACGAAACCCCAACTAGAAAGAATTTCTTAAAAGTAACCGCAACGTACTCCCGCTACGTCTCAGTATACCATACAGCGACGTTATAATTCCCTAAGTGGGGAACCAATTTCTGGTTATAACTACTTGGCCAAGTGTTTAAAGTCACTGTAGTAACAACTACACTACTACGTCGTAGCCAGGTATCTACTACGTCGTAGAGGCTGTTTTTTTTCCGTAATGGCATAAAAGTTGCGATGTAGTTGCAAATAATATAATCGTTTCTTTTTGGTAGAATTGTTACACAATATGGTGGACACAACAGTAAACAGACTCGCTTAGTTTTTTTGTTTGGTTATGGTTATAATATGAACTATGTTATCCAAAAGTGTGAGAATTTACGAGCAGAGGATCAAAATTCGAGTGCGACTCAAAGTTTTTTGTATAACATGCATTATATATATTGCAAAAAACCGGTGCGCCCGTAAAATTGAGCCGTTTTCTGGTAGCTGATGGAATTTTTGTGTTGTGATTTTGGAGGTTATGTTTTCATAATCGACAGTTAACTCCAACAAATGGTGCTTAAGAAGAGCATTTTTGGTAAGCTTGAACTAATTTGTTTATAAAATAGTATGGCTCTTTAATATGAGCTCATAAAACGACAACAAAAATATTAAATTTTCTTTCTTACATAAAAACATGGCGTCCCAAACTATATTCCCTGATAGTCGAAAAGGTTACTTGAAAGTAGTTGCGGCTTTAAAGTTGATCCAAAAAGTTATTTTGTCTACATTGTTACATCAGATGTTACTATGATGGAACAAACTTTTGTGGTAAAAATTAAAGTTATAGTGTAGTTGTCGGATACACTTGTTTGGGACTCCAATGAAGCTTAACTTTCTAGTGGTAATTAAGTAGGATATAAAAGTCAGGGCGACTACGAAATAACGACTAAAAAGAAAGTAAAACTTTAGCAACGTCCTATTGTGGTAGAGAAGACTATCAGTATCGACTATCAAAAAACAATCCTATGAAGTAGTTTAGAGGGTCGTTTTTACGAAACATCTACTATTTCCTGATACTAAATAGTAGTTAGAACTAAAAAGTAACAAATTTTGGTTGGGATCACCACATTTCTACTATAAGAAAGTAGCAAAGCCTTTAGAACATGTAGCCGCTACTATAAATGTTAGTTGGGACCCCCCACCCCCTTCCATAAAAAATGCGTTTTTGACACACTTCACTTCAAATGACTTTTATAAAATTTGGTATATGCATAAAGGTCCGATGGCAATACAGCACAAACAAAAAATATATTTCTACCTCTACCCCCACCCTCTCCTTCCCCCAATAGAAAAATGAGTTTCCAAACAACTCACGATCAGCGATTTCATTATAATCTAAAATATTATTATATTATTATTATGATAATATTAGAATGCTAGAAAATAATTTTTTAATTTTTGGTGCATTTTATAAAAGCTTCATATAATATATATAAAAAAATTTTTACTAATTTATTTGAAATTTGTTTTTGTTAAGTAAAGTTAAATCCATTAAGTCGACTGTAGAATCTTGGTAGTTGTAGTGTTTGGTAACCTGGTAATACTACAATTTACGTTTTTTATTACAACAATGACGGAGCCAAAAATCAAAATGGCGGATCCAAAATGGCGGATTTTCTTATTTACTAACCGATTTGTCTCAAACTTGAAAGATTACATTGCTTGAGGTCATTTAAAAATATTTTTTACTCAAACTTAAAAAATCAAAATGGCGGATCCAAAATGGCGGATTTTCTTATTTACCAACCGATTTGTCTCAAACTTAAAATATTACATTGCTTGAGGTCATTTAACAAAATTTTTTACTCAAACTTAAAAAAATCAAAATAGCGGATCCAAAATCGGACCACTATGTATATACCAAAGTTTATCCAAATCGGAAAACGGAAAGTGTGTCAAAAACACATTTTTCTATAGAAGGGGTGGGGGTAGGGGTGGGAGGATATTCTTAGTGTTGTATTGTCATGGGACCACTACGTGTGTACCAAATTTCATCCAAATCGAATAATGGGAAGTGTGTCAAAAACGCTTCACAAGATTTGATAGATAGTTAGTTAGTTAGTTAGACAAAACATCTGAAGCTAAATAAAAGCTTGTAAAAAATTGCGTAAAGGATTTTTTAAAGATGTTTTTATATAAATAATATATTTTATTTTTCATCTACACATTTTATCCAAAAAAAAAATTTTAGTCCGGTGCCGAGTTGGCCGGCGCCCAGTTGGCGGCGCCGAGTTGGCCCGCGCCTAGTTGGCCTGGCGCCCAGTTGGCGGCGCCGAGTTGGCGGCGCCCAGTTTTCCCATTCCGCTACATACAGACCGATCGTTTTGGCCTTGCTGTCAATAATATACGATATTCTTACGATTACTAAGATACATATAAAACGGGAAATATCCACGTGCTACGCGAGTTTCCTTCTACAAATCCATGTTCCACCAGTGAAACCAGGGTAACTTGAATTAACTTTCCTTTTACCAATTTATATGCGATATTTTTACCAAGAAAGAGTCAAGGTTGTACAGAATCCGAGAATTAATTAATTTTTTTTTATAATTTTCGCTTGCGGCATCAAGTTTTTCAGTTTTTACCAAAATGTTTTTTCGCTACACCATTTCTTTGCAATTTTTTTTCTATAAGGGCGAAACAATTAGCTCTCAACACTTAATAGATCCATCAGATGTTGGACCCTCGTTAGACTAAGCTTTCGAGCTACCCACGAACAAATACGAGAGAAACGAGACCATTTTTACCCCTGTAGCTACGAAAACTTGTTGGGTGTATATAAGTTGAACGTATATTGCTAAGCTTCTTTATTTTTCGCATTATTCTTTTGCAAAATGGCCCGGCTGGTTATCCTGTCCGAGGGCTTCATCGGTGCTAACTTTTTTACTTTAAAAGGCATTGAAACATCCAATATATACCCAGGCGATGCCCTCGAAGTCCACTAACTTTGGTGAAAAACATTCTTGACAACCCAAAAAAAGCTCCGGTCATTTTAAAGAATTTTTGACGACCTACCCAGCAATGGATCGGAAAAGCCTAGGCAATTCCCGCAAGGCCCGGGAAATGCCCAGACAAGGCCCCCGCAATGCCCCGGAAGTGCCCCTATATGTACGCCAAATTATAAGACGACGTTGCGTCGCGTCTTCGACAAGATAGACGCTATACTGGGCTGACAACGAAGTAGCCCGAATGGTCACCCTAACTTTCTCAAGCCAATAAAATTATATGAAGAGCGGGCGTGTGTCGCGAAAGAATGCATGTCTAGCGAGTTGACACGGGATCATTGCGTGAACAGTTTACTTAAGAGAAAGGGTATTAAAATAGAAATACAGTGGTGGCCAAAATAATAAGAATGCCCTAAAGTTGAATAAAGATCTGATCCTGCTCTAACTATAAAAAAAAGTAAAGGTATATTTAAACATTCAATCTATTTCTCATTTCACAAGCTAGGGCAATTTTTCGCACCAAATGTTGTAGTGCCTTTCTGCCACGTTAAAAAAAAAAGATAGTGTAGTTTTAGGGGACCAGTACTATTCGAAAGAGGGGTAAAATATTTCTATATATGTTTTTTTTTCAATTAGTTGGATAACTCTATAAAGCATTGGAAATTGTCACAGAAATATTAGCTTCTACTTTTGTCTTAAGATAATTCAGTCGTAAAAAAAGGTGAGCCTTATACCCATCATCTACCTTACATCACTGTAATATTCTATTAATTTTTTAAGATTTAACTCAAAAAACTATCAAAGTTAACAAAGTACATAACTTAAAATGTATACCTAGCTTATTTGATTAAAAGGGGGCTTTTAATACAATTACTGACTTACATTTTCATAAACCCTGTTTTCCTATTTATTAGTTCAAAAAATAACGTTTTTCATTTCAAATAAATTTAGAAAAAAAAACTTTTTGAAAACAAGCTTTTATAAAATGGACTAAAAAGCATAAAATAATATTTTGAGTGTTCTGATATCATAATAATAAAAGCGATGTTTTTCCAAATTTATTTTTTAATTTTTAGATTTGTCTAAGTCTATGCATTTCAGATTGCGCATCGATATTGCAGGGAGTCTTTCCTGTCAATTTTAAAATATCTGTCTTCGATGAGAACGCCGTCCAACAAAGGCGACATATGCTAAAACTTTCGTTATTATTATGATCATTATACGCAAGGATTAATTAATTTTGGTCGAGATCGAACAAACTAAAGCCTTACCTCTTCTACGCCCCCCCCCCCTTTTTAGTGAGAGAGCATGTGAATTTTGAAATCAATCAGATACCTACGTGGAAGTCAGTTGAAAGTAATCAGAAAAAATCGTCATTAAATCGTCCATTTTGAATCCGCCATGTTGAATTTTTGAAATCAGATCAAAAATTCGTAATCCTCATTCTCAAAAACCCCCAGATACCAATTTTGGTGGAAATCCGACAAACTAAAATTTTACCCCCTCTCCGCCCTCCACGTTAGGGGGGAGGTAGAGTCCCTGTATGTTGACATATATCCAAATATGTCAACATACAGGGACTCTAGGGGGAGGTAGGCAGTCAGTTATACCACATTATTGAATTGTCATCGGAACTATAACGGTATGCGAAATTTGAAGTCAATCGGATACGTGGAAGTCAGTTGAAAGTAATCAGAAAAACTTGACATTAAATCGTCCAATTTGAATCCGCCATATTGAATTTTTATAATCTGATCAAAAATTCGTAATTCTCATACTCAAAAACCCCCAGATACCAATTTTGGTTGAAATCGGACAAACTAAAGTTTTACCCCCTCTCCATCCCCCACGTTAGGGGGGAGGTAGGTACAGGATGAAACCATATTATTGTATTGTCATCGGAACTAAGACGCTATGCGAAATTTGAAGTTAATCGGATGTTTGGAAGTTCTTCAAAAATGAGTTGCAAGATTTGATTATATACATACCCACATACATACATACATACATACAGGTGAAGTTAAATAAAAGCTTGTAATAATAAAAGGGCGTACACGCCAAACTCTAAAATACCTTCGAATAAAAAAAACCTTTAAAAATTTTTATATACCGGGTGGGCCAAAAAAACCGGAAATTTTTTTTCATTATAACTTTTGAACTGTAGAATTGATTTTAATGGAACAAACTGCACTTCGCAGCGAATTAATCAGACTTGATTAAATATATTTATATATATATTCAAAATCCAAGATGCAGACCAAATTAAAATGTAACCTTCAAAGATGCTCGTTTATTCTTTTGTTGCAAACATATTTTAATTATTTTTTTAAATTAGTAAGAAAACTACATTCTTGCCACGTACAACAAGGTACGAATCAGCAAAATCAGTTCAGTGGTTTAAAAAAAAATATTTTTGTTTCAATTATTGTTTTGCATATTATACGATTGCCTTGCCAATCAAGTCTGTATTTATTTCCTTATAAATTCATTACTACTAAACCGATTTTAATGAAATAAAAAACATCCTAATGATTTTTTATTTCACTAAGATCGGTTCAGTAATAATGAGTTTATAAGGAAATGAATGCAGGCAGGATTAGCAATGCAATCGTATAATCTATTAAACAATGACTGAAATAAAAATAGATTTTTTGAGAACCATCATACCGATTTTACCAGATTGTACTACTTTGTGCGGGCCAAAAGTAGTGCTTTTCCATAGATTAAAAAAAAACTAAAACATTGTCAGAAAACAAGAATAAACACGCCATCTTAAAGAATCAAGTATGATTCTGTCCGCCATCTTAAATTTTAGAATAGCTGTAAATGTTGATCATATAGTCTTTAAAAGGCAATCAATTTTGACCAGGATGTTATTTATTTCATTAAAATCGGTTCAGTATTAATGAATTTATAAGGAAATAAATGCAGACATGATTGGCAATCGTATAATATTCAAAACAATGGTTGAAACAAAAATATATTTTTTTAGAACCATTTTGTTAATTCGTACCTTGTTCGCAACACAAGAATAAACGAGAATCTTTGAAGGGTACAATTTAATTTCATCCGCCATCTTGCATTTTGAGATGGCGGACAAAAAAATATATTTATTTAAATCTCTGGCAAGTGCAGTTTTGTCCCATTAAAATCGATGGTATAATTTAAATGTTATAATGAAAAAAAAAAATTCCGGTTTTTTTTGTCCCACCCAGTAGTTTAAAAAAACAAGTTCAAGACCTAGAATGTTTGTTGCAAATATCGCTCCTATCGTCTGTTTCATAAGGGCGTAAAACGTTTTTAGCTCCTTTAAAATTTAGGAAATAGCCTTAACGCCTTTCTGTCTGTCTGTTGTAAACCGTGGATATAAATTTTTTAGTAAATTTTTGTCTCTCAGCAAATATTAACATAACCATATAAAATATGCGACATTTCTCAAATTTTCATAAAAATCCAAAAAATGGTTATAAAACTGAATAAAATGAATTTTTAAAAAATTTAATTTTACTTTTTCTGTTAATTTGCAATTGCTTCCGCTCTGGGTTTATTTTCACGGATCACCCAAATATTATAAAACAGAAAATTAAATCGACCTGGGTAGGTACGTATTTATTAATCAGTCTACATACCTACTTCAAATATTACGCGTTTCGCTTGACCTTCGACCGGCCGCATTCGCGTTGACGACAGCCGACGTTAGCACCCGATGACACCCGATTCAATTTTTGCTTTGCACGCGCGCCTATGTTTTTTCGTGCAAGACTCGATCGGCGCGGCTTACCTACTTCTTTATAAATTAAATTCGAAGAAGATATGTACGATATTCACGTTATAACAAGGGCTCGAGATTTTCTACATGCGTTGTCCTTCTTGTCCAGTTAGTTCTTCGATGCCCCAACGTATCCAAAATGGAGGTGTTGATTTTCGTTACTTTTGAAGACTCGTTACTAATCGTAACTGTATTCAATTCAATCAGACAATTAGTGCAAAATTATCGGACTGTCGTTAATTCGAAGATCATTTACCTATATATTTTTGTCCAATAGAAATTTTTAAAATGCGGGCTAAAATTTAAAAAAAAGGTAGTCCTACTTTTTCTTATTGTACCTTTTACAAATACAATGTAAATGCGTTGGACATACCGACCTTCCAGTGATTACTGAATACTAAAATAATCGAGGGAATCAAAGTAACGAAAGTTATAATTTAATTATCGGATCGGTATTCGTGACTCCGTTATTTGTCGAGTAACCAGTACTCGAGTAACGAATAGTTACTTTTTCAACACCTCTAATCCAATACAATTTATGTATATTTTTCGAAAGACGGTTCGGTTCACTGAGACTATTTGTAAAAAATCAAAGTTTAAATATTTTCGAAAATTAATAATAAAAAGTTTTCTATATGGTTCCAACTTAGCTAGACTGAAAAACAAATACGCAAACATTCTAAGCATTAAACTACCGAAGACTACACAATACATACATTTTCGGAAAACTTCCATTTATGCAGGTGCGCGGTGTCTCAATACAAGAACGAGAAATTCTCAGGGTATTAACTCGACCACGTCATCCAACTGAACTCTATAATTATTCTTTCACACGGTCAAATGTATGATAGCTCAAATTAGACGTAAAGAATCAACGTTTAAATTTCGAGGCAAATATAACTCCATTGAGAAGGAAGATCGCATCAGGGTGTTTTGCTGTAAGAGTGGTTCGGAGGGAGCTTGGGGTGAAGTTGGCGAGAAATGTATACTTTGCCTTAGTTGAATCTAATTTACGCTATGGAATAGCATTCTGGGGTTCATGTAGTAACACATTGTTTGAGTCTGTTTTTCGTTATCAGAAGAGAGCTATCAGGGTTATGTTGCAATTAAAGCAAACTGATTCTTGTAGACCACATTTTCATAATTGTAGAATATTTACCCTAATTTCGTTGTACATTCTAAAATCAGTTTGTTTAATCTTTAAAAATAAACACAGAGAAAATTATAACTACCATCATAATCACAACACTAGGCAAAGACAAGTAGTTCGTCTTCCAATCTCCTGTTCAACAATGATCACAAAACAAAAATCCATTATCTACGAAAATAGAAAAAAATTTAATAAACTTCCATTGCAGTTTCGAGAAATTAATGGATATAATGGCTTTAGAACTGCTATTAAGGAATACCTTTTGGAACAGTGTTTTTATACCTTGGAAGAGTTTTATATAAATAACTAAAAAAAGGAATCTTCCAAGAATTGTTTTATATATTTTTAAACTTTTTAAATGTTTTGTATTGTTAGTTTTGTTTTTGTTTTTTTTAATGCTTTTCTTTTGTTTTAATATTTTTTGATGTCTTATTGTTTATATTTAATCGTTGTTTGATTTTCCATCAAACAACGATTTAATTAATATGTGTGAATGTAGATAGATAGATATATTTATTTAATAAAGTATTATACAAATACAGGCTTTGTCACAAAATGATGGTATTTGCAATTCTAAAAAATGCATTGCATGATTCATATTATAAGTAATTAAGGTACCTAACTAAAAAACACTAGGTATATGACAAACATTTTTTTTTCTCACTGATGAACAAACAAACAAAAAATATTTTTAAAAATATTTTAAAACCAATTTCTAGCTTTTTAAAGATTTTTCATGTTCACCTAAGGTGTACGGTGCTAAATTAAGTAGCATTTTTTTAAATGATTTTTGTTTTGTAATGATGTCGAATTATCTGGAAGCAAGTTATAGTAAGTTAGACCGGCAAAGTAAGCCAATTTTTTATTAAAATTATGATTAAATTTGGGATGCTCTATAGTAGAGTAAATTTGTAAAATAAAGCTGCAAAAAGGGTATATTTTTTTATATTTAACATAGTAGTACTTAACACCAAAAGCTAAATTTTCATTCGAGGATCTCCGATTTTCCGGCCTCAGAATCCAAGATGGCGGCTGCCAAAGTTAAGAAAAAAAAATATTTCCTTGTTTTAAGAGAAATTAAATTAATTTTGATAAATTTATTTTAAGTGGGATATACTCAACGTAAAAATATAAAAAAAATTTACACCTGTCATTGCAAAACAAAATGGCGGCTATATTTTAAAAAAATCGTTTTTCTTCGATATTTTCTTTATGTTTTGTGCGATATTTATTTTTAATACCTCATATTAAAGCTACTGACCAGTTCTTTAAACCTGCTTAAATGAAATGATAAGTTTCCCAGCCGAGACAAAGATGGCGCTTAATTTGTCAAAAATAAAACAGACCTTTACAACCAGTAGACCAAATAAAATTTTTACAATAATTTTTTTTGGATTTTATCAGTAGTAGGCCAGATTTTGTAAAAATTTATAAAAAGTTACAATTTGACATTTAACATTTTAAGATGGCGGCCGAAGTTCAGATAAAAAAGTATTTTTTTTGTTCTTGCTTGACACAACTAGTATTGCCGTGTAATATATTGATTTATACTAAATGGGGGTCGCCGATTGTAAATATTTCATAATAAATGACATATGTCTATTATTATCCAAGATGGCGGCGGTCATAATATAAATACAACAGTATCTTTTTGGTTTAGTAAATCTTTTTACCAAAATATGTAGTTTTATATTAATCTTAATTAGTTTTAAATTTTAATGTACAAAAAAATAGAATTTATTTATTTTTTAAAGATGGCGGCCGAAAAAGTAAAAAAAAAACATTTTTGTTTATTTTTTCGAAATTTAACAAAAAAAAACTGAGAAAACCAAGACATCTCGTTAAACAAAACACAGATGTTTTAATGTTTTTTTGCCGGGTGATTTGAATAAATTGGCATATTTTATTTAATAGCTATCTTCGTTAATATTGATCTAACAGTAACGTTTAAATTAGCAAAGTTAAATAATTATTTCTAAATCATCAGAATCTTATGTCAAAAAAGACATAGGTCATACACTTGTCAAACTACTGACATATGGTTTATTTTTTAAAATAAAACATCCTGTATATAATGTTTTTAATTGATAGGGCTGCTTTTTCTGATTTCAAAAATATATAATATGTTGACATTGAGTCCAGCCGTTGTTGAAATATTTGCATTTGAAAAATTATATTCATTAACAAAATGGCAAGATCCTTATTGTTTATTTAGGTTATTAAAATGCAAATATTTCAATAACGGCTGGTCTAAATGTCAACATATTATATATTTTTGAAATCAGAAAAACGAGTCTTATCAACTAAAAAAATTATATACAGGGTGTTTTATTTATAAAAATAAACCATATGTCAAAAGTTTGACAAGTGTATGACATGTGTCATTTTTGACATTAGATTCTGATGATTTAGAAAAAGTTATTTAACTTTGCTTTTTTAAACATTATTGTTAGATTAATATTATCGGAGATAGCTATTAAGTAAAATATGGTCAATTCAATCAAATCACCCGGTACGTGACGTATGTCAACTTTTTTGACATTTTTAAAATATCTGTGTTTTGTTTACCGAGATGTCTTGTTTTTTCCAGTTCTTTTTGTTAAATTTCGTAAAAATAAACAAAAATGTTTTTTTTTACTTTTTCGACCGCCATCTTTAAAAAATAAATAAACTATATTATTTTTGTACATTATGACTTAAAACTAATTAAGAGTAATATAAAACTACATATCTTCGTAAAAAAAAATTACCAAACTAATAAGATAATATTGTTTTTATATTTTGAACGCCGCCATCTTGATTAATAATAGACAAGTGTCATTTACGATGAAATATTTAAAATCGGCGACCCCTATTTAGTATATATTACACGGCAATACTAGTTCTGTCAAACAAGAACAAAAAAATAACTTTTTTATCAGAACTTCTGCCGCCATCTTAAAATTTTTAATGTCAAATTGTAATTTTTTTGAAATTTTTACAAAACTTGGTTTACTATTGATAAAATCCAAAAAAAAAATTTATAATAATTTGGTCTACAGGTTATAAAGGTCTCTTTTATTTTTGATATATTAAACGCCATCTTTGTGTCGGCTGAGAAACTAATAACTTTTTTTCAATAGAGTTAAAGAGCTGGTCAGTGGCTTTAATATGAGGTATTAAAAGTAAATATCACGCAAAAAATAAATAAAATATCGAAGAAAAACGATTTTTTAAAAATATAGCCGCCATTTTGTTTTAAAGTGACAGGTGTAATTTTTTTTACATTTTTGAATTTAGTTGGTCCCACTTAAAATAAGTTTATCAAAATTAATTTAATTTGTCTTAAAACAGGGAATTCATTTTTTCTCTTAACTTTGGCAGCCGCCATCTTGGATTCCGATGCCGGAAATCAGGGGATCCTCCATTGAAAATTTAGCTTTTGATGTTAGTTACTACCATGCCAAATATAAAAAAATACTCTGCCAATCTATGGGCACCTAAACTCACACTAGGTACTATAGTTATAGTGTGAGCTAATATAATCAAAAACTGAAATATATTTTATTCAACTCCAGACTCAATTACCTTTCGTTTGATACACACAAGCCATGTTTTGACTTAAACTCAATTTTTTTTAATCTACCCCCCACCCTTTTGAAAAAAACTAAAATGTATTTTGTTTAACTCCAGACTCAATTACCTTTCGTTTGATATCACACACGCCATATTTTCACTTAAACTCTAATTTTTGACATCTACCCCCACCCTTTTTTTAAAAATAAACTAAAATTTATTTTTTTTAACTCTAGACTTAATTACCTTTTATTTGATATCACACACGCCATATTTTCACATAAACTAATTTTTGGAATCTACCCCCACCCTTTTATTTGGCTTGCGTAAGGTGGATTTTGTTCATTTTTAAATGGGACAATCACGGCCCAAGACCCAACTTAAGTACCAAATTTCATTAAAATCGGACAAGCGGTTTTTGAGTTATGCGGGTTGGTCGTTACAGACAGACATACAGACAGACAGACATACAGACAGACAGACAGACAGACAGACAGAAAGCAAAACAAAAAAGTTTAAAAATCATCTGAAACGCAAAGATATATAAAAATTTTTGAAATCGGAGCAACTTTTTTTTCTCGAAAAAATTAGGATCACCATAGCTCACACTACTTATAGTAGTAGTGTGAGCTAATATACCCTTTTTGCAGCTTTTTATTGAAATACCCTACAAATTTACTCTGCTACTAGCTTTTTGTGTTTCTTGTGCTATATGTATGCACATCTGTAAATTTTTATTATTTTTTTTTAATTTTAATTTGTTTACATTTTCATAGACATAATTTAAAATTTTAAATAAATATATATCACAAACGGTTAAAATTTGTTTTTCTTTAAATATGCTTCTGCACTTTCTACTTTTACCTATTTGTTTTGCGTTGCTTGTTTTTTTTTATAATTGCAAGTCCTACCCATTTCCTATTTATTTTTTGCTAGAAATTACCTGGTGTTTTGACACTGCCAACTTATTTTTTTTAGTGTTACATAATTATAATTTTAGACAAAATATTTTTTAGTTATAAGATTGATGCCTTGTGCAATCAGATTTTTTTTTCTGTGACAATAAAGCTTTTTCTGACTCTGACTCTGTCAATTAACTGCTTGAGCGTACTTAGGGGGGAGGATTCTTTGGAGCCCGGGCCCCACCAATCCCAATTATTTGTTATAAAGTTTCCAAGTATTTCATGAATAAAAATATATTACCCAGGTGCGCTACTGTAGACTGTATAAGATTTTTTGAACCAAGAGATTCTTTCTTTCGTTTCGTCTTGACTTGACTCATTAAAATCTTTTTGACTCGATGCATTTAATTGTTTTCTTTCAAAAATAAATATATATTCAAAGCAAAACTTTAACTTTAATTAAATCTAAAAAAGTTTCTTTTTCTTATTTTCATCAAATGAAAATATATATATATATATATATATATATATATATATATATATATATATATATATATATCAAGACAAGATAATAATGTTTTTGGTGCAAGATTTTATCTTGGCCTCATAGGTTAAAACCAAGACATATTTTTTAAGTATCTAAATTTGTAAGTTTTTAAATATTTTATCCATTGAAAATCTGTGCAAGGGGGCAATAGCCAATTTTTCGGAAAAAAATTATTCACCGTGGGAATTTATAGTTTTAGTATAAACAAAAGTAGTGGATTATAGAGGACCGCGACGAACAACGTCGCACAGTGGGGCAGAAGCACATAAAGGTGCGATAAAGTCCCATAGCGCAATGGATGTATTCTTTTGTAGTCAGGAATCTTTAAAATTAATTACTTAATGATCCAAAGTAAAAAAAAGGTGACCCCCGAGCTGTTAGTCGAGGTACAAGTGGTCGAATAAGCTTCAAAATATTTCCTAAAATACTATGTACCACGGCAATGTTTACAAAATATTATATTATATTGTCGACCCTTCAAAAACGGAAAAGCCAAGTTTGCCCCCTCCCCAATAACTAATCGTCCCCCTGAAAAATGAAAACATCTAACCCCCTCAAAAAAAACTCTACAGAACCGACATAAAATTTTGCTCATTCTCCTTCTGTGTGTGACTTTCGCCATTTTTAAAACGACTTGACAGAAGCTTTCAATGCAATGAATCTGGTATTGAAACTATTTTGTTTATAAATAATCATATCATAAAGGTCACTCTGAAAGTGTAAAACTAACGTATAAACCTCGTTATAAAAGAGTATTTTTTTCCGAATTGTAGCTTTCGCTACGCTCGTGCTAAAAACTTTTTACCTTGAAATAAAAAGTGTTACTTTTAGCCCTTGGTATTTATTATAAGAATAGTGGGCCCTCCTTAATCCTTATTTTAGCGATAAAACTGTCACTTTTTATCCTTAAAATTCAAAATAAAAGGCTCTATCAGACATTATGTTTGTTGGTGACGTTTGACAGACAGACGTTCTCAAGTGGCGTCCGCGGAAAAAGCTCAAAAAAGTCGAGCAAAGTGACAAAATCGAGTCCAAAGAGTACTGATAATATTCGCTAAACTTTTGTGCATCGATAGCGATAAAGGTGGACGAAAAAACCAAAGAAATAGTAAGAAAAATCGCATAAATTCCAAAAAATTTCACCAAATTTTTTTCTACAAAACTGTCAAGCGTCAGTCATAAGTCATATGTCGGGCGACTACTATACTGTCACAGACGAGAAACAACACTAAAACCAAGGATAACAAGCAGAGGCCGTTCACAAACTACGACCCAAAAATTTCTGATCTAGACAACAGGCCGGAATTCCTGATCGAAACAGCTGATTGCCGAACTAAATAAACAGCTGTGAAAAATAAAAACAAGAATGACTGGGGCGACTACAAGAAATGCCTCCCTACTTTGTGGGAAATGTGGAAGTAATGTGAACACTAAGTCATTGGAAAGCCTGCAATGTAGAGATCCAGAATATGGCTGTAGTAAATGGTTTCATTTACCTTGTACAGATATAAATAAAATGGAATATGGGGTGCTAAAAAAGCTAAATAAGACGTTTTGCTGCAAAAGCTGTATGAATAAAAAGAAAACAAATACATCTCAAACTGGACAAACTAGCACAACAAAGAAAACAAACAAAAACCTGAGCCTGGAGGATATAATGGCTGCAGTGCAAGAGATTAAAACAGATATTAGGGACATAAAAAATGACCTACAGTTTTACTCAGAGTGCTATGAAGAGCAGAAAGTCAGAAATAAAATGTATGAGGATGAAATACATAACTTAAAGCAACTAAGTCAAAATCTTACAAGTGAAGTTTTGAAAATAAAATCAATTCTGGCAACAAAAGATACACAACAAAGAAAGAATAACATGATTATTGTCGGTATTAAATACGAAGCCAAGGAAAATGAAACCTCTTGGATTAAGGATACTAAACAAAATGCAGAGAAAGCCATAAGATATGTATACCCAAACATAAAACCTGAGGAATATAAAGTTAGGCTTACAAACACCAAACTATCTAATGCACCGCTAACAATCGAATTCGAATCAACAGCATCAAAAACTAAATTTGTAACAGAGCGCAAAGCAAAAGGAAAAATACAGGCAGCTGACTGTGGGATACTAAGCCATGGACAAACCATAATTTATTTCAGCGAGGAGACACAAGCATGATCATAAAAATAAGAAAAGAAGAAGATATTGAGAGGTTAAAATAAATAAGTAGGTTAGGATATAATATATTCTTAACTTAATTTTTTTTTGGCTTAAAAATGACTTACAATGTACTGTTGAGAGTGCAGAAGCTATTGAGTGTGACTGTCTGAGTAATATCAAAACAAGCGCGGAAGGGGAATTGCTAAATGTTATACTTAATATATGTAGCTTAAATGCACATTATGATGACCTAACTGCGTACCTTGAGACAGGTAGTATAAAATTTGATATAATAATTTTATCTGAAACTAATATAATTAACAATATAAACAACTTCTCAATCCCTGATTATGAAATATATTATAATGAAAGCCAGCTCAACAAATGTGATGGTACCGTCATTTTAATCAAAACAAACTTATTTCCTTCAGCAAGCATAATCACAAAGTGCTTTAGCAAATTTCTAAGAATTACATTTGTAAAACATAACATAAAAATGGGTTTAACCTCAATTTACAACTCACCATCCCGTGATAAAGAGTTATTTATCAAAAACTTAAATGATACACTAGAACTAATCAATACAAAAAAACAAACTATAGAAATATTCTGTGGTGATAAAAATATAAACATACTTAAAACAAACACAACACAGCCATTATCAACAGATTACTTAAACTGCCTCCATAAACATGGATTTGTTAGCTACATAAATGCTCCCACCCATGATAAAACATGTATTGATCATTTCTTTGTTAAAAACACCCAAAATGATGTGATTATTACAAAATCATTCATATTGAGGAGTGGTTTAACTGATCACTTTCCAATTGTATTGACTCTTGACAGCAACAACAAAAAAGTAGCCTCAATAAATGAAACCATTGAAATTAAAAAAATAAATTTTCAAGAAATCACTAATAACTTAAAAAATACAGATTGGGAGTGTGTATTAAATTGCCCATAAACTGACCTGTGTACAAATAAATTTATAGATATATTACTACAAATCATACAAAATGCAACACAAGTAAAAACAAAAAAATATAAAACAAAGAAAAAACAGTGGATAACAATGGGAATCATACGATCTATTAAAAATCGCGATAAATTAAAACGTGAAACAATTAAAGACCCACTAAACATACACTTACTAAACAAATATAGAAAATATAGGAATGTCTTAAATAATATAATTAAAAAAGCTAAATTCGCCTATTACAAAAAAAAGTTATCAGAAAATAAAAACAATATTAAAAAAGTATGGGAAATAATCAGAGAGGCATCTAATGAAACAAATAATAAAGCTACAAATATAAATTCGCTAAATGATGAGAATTCACTCATAACAGAACCAAAGCAAATTGCAAACACTTTTCTAAAACATTATACTGTAACATTGGGAGAAAACTAAGCAAAAAAATACAACAAAACAAATATAAATTCACAGAAAAAAAAATAAACTCCATTGCCAAATTTCAAAAGCTAACATCAGATGAACTTATAACACAAATAAAATTACTAAAAGACAAAGCGGCAAGTGAACCGGATCACTTAAGTGTAAAAATTTTAAAAGAAAACCAAGAAAGCTTAATAAAACATACTTCACATAGTAAATCTCGTTATCACAACAGGAAGATGGCCAGAGCTACTTAAAAATTCAATTATAACCCCTGTGTTTAAAGCACGTGACAGGCAGGACAAAGAAAACTACAGACCAATAGCAGTGACAGCAACCATAAACAAGCTTCTGGAAAAGTGCGTAAAGCTTAGATTAACTAGTTATATGGATGAAAATAATATAATGTCAGACTCACAGTATGGATTTCGAGCTGGGGTAAGCACTGAGGATGCTCTACAGGACGTGACTGAGTATGTTGTAAAAAACTTTAATGAAGGATATAAAACCATAGGCATTTTTATCGATCTTGCCAGAGCGTTTGACACTGTGGCGCACCCAATTCTGTTAAAAGCCTTAAAAAGCATAGTGTTGGTGCAAGCAAGAAATTTCCTAATTTTCATTTTCTTTTCCTTTTCTGCGCGTTTAAAATAATTTAAATTTTCGCGCTCTAAAATATGCATATGGGGTTTCACGGCACCGTACACGTGGAAGAGAAGCAGCGCCGCGATGAGTGCGCAAAGAACCACCGTCACAACAAGACACTAGACAAATCACGTTCCCGAAAAAAGTGAATTTGAGGTGAAAAACTGGACGTTTAAACGTCGACTGGAGCTGCAAGAGAGTCCGAGGTAGGTGCCTTTTCATATAAAATTCTACATGTATCGTAACTTTCCATTTTCAATCGTCAATACCGACAATTATTTTTAAATGTGCTTGTAAAGCCAAACCGGCGACCTGTCGAAGGAAATTCCATTATTTTTCACTACTTGCATGCACACATAGGAATACAAAACATTGAATATGATCTTTTTAAATCTTACCTTGAATCAAGAACAAAACAAGTTAAAATAAATAAAAGTATAAGCAAAAAAGGAGAGATAGAGTATGGTGTGCCACAGGGTACCGTTCTGGGGCCGATGCTTTTCTCCATTTATATAAACAATTTACCAAATGTATTACCTAAACATAATAGCTGGATAGGGTGTTATTGTGATGACACAGTTTGTCTAATTAGAGCCAAAACATGGAGGATTTGAGATCGCTGAAAAATATGTCACTATTATAAAACTATGGATGGATCAAAATCTTTTAACATTAAATAGCTTAAAAACAAAATTTATACCGTTTCAAATGACTAATTGCAAGATTCCAGAAAACCAATACATAAAAATCCATGACCATGAATGCTTCGAGAAAAATATCCCTGCAAACTGCAAGTGCAGCATGTCAATAGAAGCTACAGATAATATAAAATACCTTGGGGTATATATTGATAAAAACCTAAAATATAATGAGCATATCCACTACATAACAAAAAAGCTAAGAAAAACAATTTATAAATTTTACCAATTAAGGGAATTCATGTCTCATAAACTGTTAAAGATGGTGTATCAGGCCCTAGTGGAGTCAATACTGGGTTATGGAATAGGTGTATGGGGAAGTGCGTGCACAACCACATTGAATGGCTTAATAAAAACACAAAAATATATCCTAAAAATTATTTAAAAAAAACCAAAACGATATCCCACTGTGGATCTTTTTAATGAAATAAAACTATTAACAATTAGAGAGCTTTATTTTAAAACAGTTTCTAAATATATGCACAAAAATAAAAAATATAGTTTCAATAAATCATAACATTGGAACAAGATCCATAACAAATAAAAATATTCATATCTCTAGGGTGGAATTTGTGTCATGTCAGCATCACATCTCATTTGTTGGGCCTAGGGTCTTTAACATGGTACCTAATGAAATAAAAAAATAGTTAGTAAAAAGACCTTCAACAATAAAATAAACAGCTGGATAAGGGACAACTCCCATCTCATTGAGGGCAGATTTAGTATCTTCTAAAACAAATTAAAACAAATTATCTTCTAAAACAAATTATAACTCAGCATCACCTCAAGGCCAAACACTATGGTGGATCATTAATTTTGTGATAGTATATACCTGTTTTGTATGTGTGTGTTCTTGTATATGAATTCAGTGGATACAAATAATAATAGGGCATAACAATGTGATATATCTTTTTTATACTACTAATAATTTTTATAAGGATCTCAATAGATTAAATAATTGTAATATAAATTTTAACTAGGAATAAGGATAAGGATTGACGAAAGAACACATTCTCGACAAGTCACTTGTGACTTAGGGAATCTGTTCAAATGGAAATTGTAATTTGAATGTAATGCTTTTTTATAAAATAAATGAATCTGGAATCTTGAATGTTTTTAGTAAAGTAGCTGAAAACCACATAATTATAAGTATAAATTAATTTTAGGGCAGAAAAATGCAATAGTTCAAAAAATATCTCCGAAAATTCGTCATTAAAGTGTCTTGTTAGCTATTGGCCAATTATAAACCTCGCTGCGCTTAGGCTACAAACTTTTTGCCTATAATATTTGTAGATATATATGTATTTGGTACTTTATATTTTAAAAATTATCTATACTACAATATAGAACACATATTTCGCTAAGTTTGGAGAAAAATGTTAATATTTAAAAATGAATTCCGGCCTTATGGGCAAACATTAGCAGCTAAATGTGGCATAATTTTAAAAAGGAAGGTTCAATAAAAAATGACATGTTAAAACAGGCCCGCGACAGCGGGCGACAAGTTACTTTTTGTCCACGTATATTTTTAAGATTAAAGAAAAGAATAAATTTTTGAAAAGTTTTACAAAAATGGCAGCTTAAAAAATAACAACAAAAAATTTCACATTTTTTTGTATATAAGAATAATATACTTACCATCGTGATTATTATATTATAAATAAAATTATTTTAACCAAACTTGATCAACATTAAAAATTATGGCAAAGTTGATTCATTTGTGTTCTTAAAACAACTACGCAACGTCAGTTTTCAAAACACGCTAACTTTGACAAGGTGTTTTATTCAATTGTTTGACGTTTAACTATCCGAAGCTAACTTGCTATGGTAAAGCGATTATTAATAAATAGTTTTCAGCAAAAATATCCCCATATTAGGGGTCGATTTTTGTCGATTAGCTTCCGATCGTTTTTAGCCGACTAAAATTTTTAGCCATATCAAAATTGGGCTGCATTTAGTTCAACTAGAACTGGCAAAATATCGTGGAAGGTTTCTGCTCAATATTTTGAACCAAAAAGGCAAAACAACCTAAGATATTAGAAAACACAACATTCTAGAGTAAATTTTCTTTTTCATTCTAAGAAGGAAACAAAAACCGTTTTCCGACACGAAATGTACGCCGAATTTATTTCTCAGTGTTCATACAAATCAGTGATCGCGAGCCGCAGTGTTGTCAGTGCAGCTTGGTAGAATTCTTTCATATTTCAGAAAATCGAGTTCGCCGTGATTTTTGTGATGCTTACTTTGACAAAAGTATGGAGGAATTTCACAATCAACAAACAGAATTTTTTTTTTAAATTATATTACTAGTTATAAAAAAATGATAAGTTGATTTCTCACACGTGCGGATATGGTGTTCTGTGGGGCGGATTACTATCCCAGAGAGGGGCTCCATTTCTTTTAAAAACGCCTTTCAAAAAAGACAAGAAGATTTGGATAGGTCTACTTGGATAACCTGTGGTTCTACACTATCTCGAAGCCTCACCTATAAAATCTCCTGATGATATAAGCAGAGAAACATAGTATACAAAGTTTTCCATCTCAGAGAGGGGCTCCATTTCTTTTAAATATGCCCCTCACAAAAGATATGAATAGTTCTGAATAGTCTTGAAGCCCCACCCATAAAATCTCCTGATGATATATGAAAAGAAACGTACCTACCTATAGTTAGTATACAAAGTTAAAATCATCATAAAAATTCAAAATATTGGATATGTATAGAGGAACATCCTTAAATTATGCAACGCAAAAGTTTAGGATTTTTAACTCCTCCCATAACGCATTTTCAAGAAAAAACACATTAAAAAAACATTGCGTGTAACGCAAAGCCAATCTCCCCCCCTTGAGTGTTTATATTCCTTATAAGGAATATAACTGGGTAAATTTTTTTGAGGGGCTTAAATCAAATTTGGTAATAAAACATTTAAATAATATTGGTGTTCTTTGGTTGGTTATACATCATGGGCATAGTCAGGGTGGGGCACTTGCCCCACCCTGCCTTGTCACCGGCCCGGAGAATTAAAGGGGAGATATAAAATTTTTTGCTTTTTTGCCCCACCCTGAGTGAGAACCTGACTACGCCCATGTTATACACATGGTTAGTTTACCAATTTTTAATAGGTGCTTATTTTGTTAATTTAATTTGGCAGTGTTATAGTTACACTATCTGCTTATAGGTACTTATAGCTTATTTAACTATAGACCTTAGAGTAATAAAAATATATTATTACTCTAAGCTATAGACTATAGCAACCCCCACAACTAAAATCATTATTTATTGCTACAAGCCTGTGACATAGGTACCCATCCATTTTTTGTATTTTTTTAAATTTAACTTTGCATACCTATACTATCCATGAAGATGAGATGAGATGAGAAGAATCATTGTTTCGACAGTGCTAGAATAAATTATTATTTACTTGTATAATATAATTCAATTTTTTTTTGTTAATAAATTATTTAGAAACCTTATGCAGTAGGTACTTTTTTTCACTTTTATTGGGTCACTGAATAATGACTTTTCAGTCCTTTTTTTTAAATCAAAAGCTTTGAGTTTTTCGTTATTATAGAAAAAAAAGTTATGTAAAAATTTTACATTTTTTGTATCAATATGTTCTAATAAAAAACTATTTGAAATAATTTTCTTCTAAAACATTTTCCTTGAACGAAAATTCGTTCAAAAACATTTTCTTTAAATGGAAATTTGTTCGAACAAACTTCTAATCGAAGAAAATGTTTTTGAACAATTTTCTGTATAACGAAAATTTTATTGAATCATTATCCTTTTAAAGAAAATGTTTTTTTAAATTTAATTATTGATTTAGAATCTTAATAAAGTACTTAATAAAATACTCTGCCAATATATGGGTACCTAAGCTCACACTAGGTACTATAGTTATAGTGTACGTGTGAGCTAATATAACTAAAAACTGAAATATATTTTATTCAACTCCAGACTCAATTACCTCTCGTTTGATACCACACAAGCCATGTTTTGACTTAAACTCTAATTTTTGAAATCTACACCCTTTTTTTAACGAAAATGTATTTTGTTTAACTCCAGACTAACTTACCTTTCGTTTGAGATCACACACGACATATTTTCACTTAAACTCTAATTTTTGAAATTTACTCCCACCCTTTTTTTTTTTTAAAGTTAAATTTATTTTGTTTAACTACAGACTCAATTACCTTTCGTTTGGTATGACACACGCCATATTTTCACATAAACTCTAATTTTTAAAATGAAGATTTTACAGTTTTTGTAACATTTGAGTAAAAATATGTTCAAATGGAAAATTTTTTAAAATCATTTTCTCCTAAAACATTTTCCTTGTATGGAAATTTCTCCAAAAACATTTTCTTTAAATGGAAATTTGTGCAAACAAATTTCTATTTGAAGAAAATGAACTGAACTTCACTTCTCTTGTTCAACTGTTTTGAGTTGTGGAAATGTAATCACTTTACGCACTTTTCTTATGAATAATATTATTTTTGATAATAATTAACAAATAATACTTGATAATACATTGTATTCTATTTCACATTCACATAGTTACATTACTATAACAGAATAAATCACATGAGAGATTCTGGTGGCATCTACTGGTCGAAGGACAAGTTTTTGATTTAGACGAACATAGCAGATGATATGGATTGTTTGTGTTTGTTGCCTTGTAAACGTATAAGTAACCTGTAACAAAAGAAATCCTATATTAAAAACTAATAATTTTCAAGATGTATACAGAGAACAGTCCTTGGTAGAATCACTTCTTATATAGGTAATTGAAATACCAACAAGGCCTGAGTCCCAAGACCAACTCAAGGCATAATTTTCGAGGTTTTTACAGGCAATAAGTTAGCTATGCCTTTAGAAATATTTCCAAGTGAAAAAAAAAACTTGGCAAAGGGTGCTCTTTGTTGTTAGTGAAATACTAGCCAACAAGACTAATACTTACGTTTACAGCACAACACAAAAGCAATAAATTAAAATTAAAATTTCCACAAATAAGGCAAACCTAACGCAGTTTTGTGCACAGAACACCAAAGGGATTTGTGTTTATTTTTTGTTGTGAAATGCAGACTGACGGCCGTTCGATGACGTAACGACGCCACAGTGGGCGAAATCAGATATCAAGTAAAACAAGATATTAACACAACCAAAATTTTTTGAAAGAATGGGATAAATGTAGGTTTATGCGCCAAGGAAGTAGCTTGGGGGGGGGGGGGTAAGCCCTCTAAGATCAAAATTAGCCCCCTTCAAACGAAATGAGCATTATCATACAGGGGCCTTCCTGTTCTGTTTTTTCTAGAATTTTAGTGACATAATTAAGTGAATCATTATAAAAAATTAAGCTCCCCTAGAAAAAGAAAACATCATTTTACTTTAATTGCTGTTTTTGTAATTTAATAATAATATACAAATAGATTCATACATAAAAAGAATAACTGCCTGTATTTCTATGGTAAGGGGTAAAGTGAGAGACTCCCCTCCCCCCATAACCAGCCCCCTCTCAACCAACCTACCACAATCTGCCCCCTGTTCGATATCATAAGGACTGAAGATTTTTATTTAATGATACGACATAACTTTTTAAAACTCACTTTTGCATTTGAGTAGGGGAATGTGTCTGCGATCAGACATAACAGGTATTTTCCTAAATAAACCAGATCACGTTTTTATTTTCCATAAATAAAGGCTCAACGAAATTTTTATGGTGAAATATAAAAGATAGATCAGAGTGTCCTCTTCTCATACAAAAAATGTTTTTAAAAAGAAGAAAAAATTCTGTGCCGTTGTGGAACATGGTTTCCACAATAAGACAAGAGTTGCAACAATGGTTTAAGAAACTTATAGGACTTAAATATGTATTTTAAACTTATGTATATACTATGTTTTACTTAGTACACAGTTTTTTTTTCTACTGAATTTCTAATTCAAATCGGACTATATACAATTTTTTATTTATACAAGGTATTTCAAAATTCAATAAAATAGTTTTAGTTTTAAATTCCTTAAGTAATTGTAAGTCAAAAAGTTTATATAAACACAGACACGCAAACGCGTAGTTTTTACGATACAGGGTGTTAAAATTTCATATATTTTTTAGTTTTTTATTTATAGCTCGTGTAGTTTTTGAGATATGCAGTTCAAATTTAAGACGTATATTTAGCTGTTGTCAGTACGCTATAAGACATGCCAAACGATAGTAAAAATCTATAAGGTGATACTTTTTCAGGGGTCATGTCACTCTTTTCCTGGGATAATTTTTTGTTGTAAGCCTTACCAGTGGCTTCTTTTTTCTAAAACAAGAAATAAAATCCTTGTTTCGTTTGCAAACTTTTTTGTCTTTTGCATTTTTTTTGCATCTCTAACCGTTAAAAAAACGCTTTTGCACCAAAGACTGCTATCATCAAAATAAAAAATTCTTCGGTATGGCATGGCAACTATATTAAAATAAACAAAACATACTTTCTCGCAAACTAAGCGTTTGTAGACCTATGTTTATGTGAACTTTTTGTCTTAAAATCACTCAAGAAATTTAACATTCAAATTATGTTATTTAATTTTGAAACACCCTGTCTATATGGGCCTAAGTGGAAGAGCGTGCCAAACAAAATAACAGGTAGCGCGAACTCTGACCTTATATAGATATACGAAGCATATTAAACTTAAAATATGATTTCTGTCGCTTTGTGATTCCCAGATGTACACAGCACACCTAAAAATTGTTATCATACTTAACCGACTTTCTCTCTGAAAGATAACATCATATTCCATATCCTGTTTTAAAATACTTCAGTTATATAGTACCTAATTGTTTTCCGTTTTTTTAGTAATAGCAGCCGTAAATTCAATTAAAATAAATACCATTACAATATATAATCCAATTGTAGAACCAATATGCTATCTGAAGAAGGTGGAACATATAAGCAACAATGCCAAATTAATTTCAGCAGGAAGTTTCAAACATAACCTACTCGCTTATATTATGCCGTCAAAAAAGCCCAAAAACTAATGACATTTAGATTTAAAAGGAAAACTACCTAATTTTTAATAAAAAAATTGACAGGTCTAAAAGAAACATCCATTACACTTAGTTTACAAAAAACTGTAGGTGTAACCCTACTATATACTATACGAAAAACATCGATTTGGATGCGGTAATCTTCAGGTAATACGCTTTGTCTGATTGTGAAACATTTTCCACCACTATTTTTCCGAAAACTTTTTGGTCTGTGCAATTTTTCCTGTATTTATTTATTTTTTCTAATAATTATTTTTAAAGCAAAATTTTTTTTCTAAAGTGCCTAATTTTTCTAAAATTTTTGTACGCGGTGACATTTTTTTCATTAAATATTTTCTGTCATGTGCACAATAAGGTTAATGGGTGGGAAGGTAGAAGAAAGAAAAGTCTTATTTTTTGTATTTTTTTTGCAATACAGTCGAACCTCTATAACTCGAACTTCAAGGGACAACCAAATCAGTTCGAGTTATGGGGAGTTCGACTTATAGAAATTCGAGTTAAAGAGGTTAAAATTCATCTAAAAAGTGCAGGGACAACTTAAACGGTTCGAGTTATAAAGAGGTTCGAGTTATAGAGGTTCGACTGTACTTATTTTAGGTACTAGCAGGTGGAGCCCATCTTCAGCAAACTAATTTAGCCTACCTAAACTCTATCACACTCGTCCCCCTTGTACGAGTTTCCTCATATCTTCCATTACTTAAATCTTTTTCCGATCTAAAAATTAAAATGAACGGACTAATTGTAGGCTAGGTTACAAATTTCCGCACTTTTTTTGAATTGGTTCGGTTAGGCTTATGATTTTTGAACTAATTACTCCATTAAACAAGTGTTTACTACGAGTATATTAGACATTATTTTATACATATTAAAGATGACCAAGGAACAATTCCACGCCAAGTCATCCAATTTACAAAAAAGTGTTGCCGTGACATTTAATTTTTTTCTTTAATCATGCTTACTAAATGAAACAGCTTATGCTTAACCACTTTTGCACAATTTTAGATTTTTTTAATCCAATTAGTCTGTTGTACATGCATTTGAAAAGTCTAAAAACGGGCAAAATGGGACTTTAAAGAAAAAAATTATGCTCATAGTAAATAGCACCTAAAAAAAATTTACCTATAATTTTGAAAACATGCATAAAAGTAGTTTTCAAAAAAATGTGATGTTTAGCAAAATCTTTTATACTGGCTTAATTAGTTAGAGCAATTTAGAGAATCTCTAAAAAACGCAGAAGTTTTCATATTTTTTTGGGGTATAAATGTAATAATGAAAAGGATTGAAGGGAAAGTTCAAAATACTTCACAATCAGATTGTGAAGTATTTTGGACTTTCCCTTCAATCCTTTTCATTATGATTCTACTTCACCCTGGAGAAATCTACGATTGTATAAATGTAATGTTTTCTTAAATTTTTGATTGGAAAGTATACTCAAAGACTTCCTTGTATAAAACATATTTAAAAAGTAGACGTTACCTTGGAGTTCCACGAAGAAGTTAAGAATGTCTGGGAAATCCCTCAACTTCAGCATCAAAAATTACCCTGTCTATCGGGGTGCTGGTGGTAATCAAGTAGGGTAAATTTTTCACTGTATCATATACTTTTTAAAACAAGAATGGGTCTGTAATTCTTAAGGTCACTACACATTTTTTTGTTATTTTAATATTTTTAGTGATGTTAAATTGCATCACAAATTACAGGCGTAGATCTACGGGGGGAGGGGGTGAACCCCCCACCTAATCTGAAACTTTACTCAGTTTTTACACATAGAATACACCTCCTGGTCACTATGCAAAATACTTTTGTGAAATATTTATTATGATATTTTCCCCCAAAATAAAGTTTCTAGATCCGCTCCTGCAAATTAAGGTTTATCAGAAGAAGAAGAAGAGCACTGTTCAATAAATTATGATCTAAACTCTCTTCATAAGGTCACTACACAAATGTTTTTAAAGTTCATTCACTTTTTTAGTAGTTACCTACTGTCATATTTAAAAAATCGGAAAAGAAGTTGAGTGCTATAATTTCAGAAGCCGAACTAATTTTTTTTCTGAGCTTGACGTAAATTTAGCATCTATAGTTAAATCATCCAGAGGAGTAAAAGAATGGTGTCCAGTTGTTGTTTGTTTGAGATTTTAATGTAAAACAAATTGTTTCACAGTACCTCCAAACGCATCACATGAGCTAGTTTTGTACTTAGTTTTTTAAATGCCCAGTGGCGTATGCAGAAATTTTCCAAGGGGGTTGGGAGAGAAGGATTGAGTAAAAGCAAAGTCCTGGAAAATCATTTGTTTCTTCTTTCAGAAAAATTCAATCTTTAGGCGAAGTTATTTAGTGGTTTTGGAAAGATTAGGCCTCTAACCCCCTCCCTCCTGCGTATGCCACTGTTAAACCTGAACCATTTCATTTACCAAAGAAACAAACTAATTAATGTCCGTGTCTCACCAAAAATGTATTTTTAAAACTAAAAAAAAAAATTCCGACAGTGTACGAAGATGGGACTTGAACCCACAAACTAGGATCTCACGCAAAACAGTATGTGGCTATAAATAAGATCCCCTAACAATGATTTTTATACATATTTTTTTTTCCTTTTGCGACTCAATAAAAAAATTTGATTTTTTACATGCTTTAACCAAATAGCTTAAAAGTTGATGTTAAAATGACAGACCCAGATTTTTTATTTTATTTTTATTTAGACGATACATTATTAAGGAAAACAACGCACAAGCGAAGTTTTAATAGACAGATAGACGACAATTTTTTTAGTCAAAAGTTGCCAATTCTGAGGTTTTTGCGGTTTTTTCAATTTTAAAAAATTTAGTTTTCTGAAAGCAATAGACCTAGAAATTTTTCTTTTGCCTTGTTTGATAGTCAAGCCACTGAGCTTTAATGTGCGTATAGACTTTTTTTTGATGGACCATATTCCGCACCGGTGTAAATAATTAAAAATCGAGAAAATCATAAAACTTTTTTTAAAACTATTTTTGCCATGTCAAAAAAGTGAGGTTAATTTTTTTTTTCTGTATAGGATTATCCAACCAATATTAAAGATTTCTTCCGTCCAATTCGTTTTTACATAAGATTTAATACCAAAGAAATAAAAAAAAATAAGGCCACAACTGATTTTCTTTATTTTTTTATTTTTAAAGTGGCCTGTAAAATACGGGAGGCGACATTAAAAATTAAAATTTGTTAATTTGGTATTCCTACGGACACTAATACATGTTATCAAAATGTGGATTTTTTCGTAACATGGCAGCTACCCCCATTGGATGATTTGGCGTGGAATTACTCCAAGAGTTTTAAAAAGTAGACAAGTATTAGTAAACATAAATATTATTTTTCAAATTAGATCAAATTTTTATTATTTTTTCGTACAAATTGTACATAAAGAATGGTGGTTAAGGAATAACTGTACCAAAACATTAATTAAAAAGTGGTTTGGTTCGTTATTGTAAAAAAAAAACTTTAATTAAGTACATGTTTGCATTTTCACAATTATAACAATATAACCATCAAAATGGAGTTATTTTTATTTTATATTTGGATTGCCTTAAGAGTTTGACTTTTGAGCAGTGATTAAATTTAAAATTAAACCGATTTTAAAGAAAAAGAAAAACAATTATACCCACATCCCGGTGCTATCAGGTGAAAACTATAAATAATCCAAAAATGCGGAATTATTTAAAAAAAAAGTATCGTTATATAAATCCAAGTATGTGACATTCTCTTTAATTTTTTTTTAATGACTGCCTTTTTAAATTAGTATTTTTGTAACCGTGTAACCAAATTAAATATTGTTTTCGCGTATAGTAGCCATCTTGAATTTTAAAAAAGTCCTATTATTCTTTATTTGCATTTGAAGCCTTGAAGAAGGTATCGGTTTCTTATTCCAATTGATTAAAAACTAACCTAACAAAATAACAATAGCCGGCTTGGCTGGTTAGGCCTGACTTGCACGTGTCATAGCGTAAAAAAATCGCCTTAACAAGGGAGAATTGCTTATAAAATATGTATACCAAATCTCATTAAAATTGGTTAAGTCGTATCTGAAATAAGCGATAAAAAAACCCTGTACCTTTTGTATTGATGTATTGAGGTAAGCGCGGTTTTTTAACTGAAAGAAAATATGTTAATACCTCTCAGCTTTTAATTGTCTGCTATCTTTATTTTATATTTGCGATCATTTTTGTTTAGTTGTTTTAAATCGGTACCTAAAGTTCATATCATTACTTTTGAGACCACTTTTACAACTTTTTTTCGTTGGCCTATGCTATTTGTTATGGTAAACAGCTGATAAATGTCAAAAATAATCAATCATATGGAGTTTAGTCAAATATTTAGCTTCAAATTTTGAGGATGTACTACCTCTTAATCTTGTAATACAAAACTGCTAAATTATAACAATTGGTCCCACTGTGCGACGACACTCCACGCGATTCTTCGCCACTGCCAAGGGGTGGTGTGAAATCTATACCGGCGGCGTTGCCGGGCTTCAGGCCAAATCTTGTGGGCAAAACTTTTTAGTCGGCCAAAACGATCGGAAGGTTAATTTACAAAAATAGGCCCCCTGCACTAAATCGCATGTTTTCTTGATTTTGCCCCTCTGTGCGTCGTAGACTTTTTGAAGAATTAATTAATTAATTTATTTATTTATTTATTTATTTATTTATTTATTTATTTATTTATTTATTTATTTATTTATTTATTTATTTATTTATTTATTTATTTATTTATTTATTTATTTATTTATTTATTTATTTATTTATTTATTTATTTATTTATTTATTTATTTATTTATTTATTTATTTATTTATTTATTTATTTATTTATTTATTTATTTATTTATTTATTTATTTATTTATTTATTTATTTATTTATTTATTTATTTATTTATTTATTTATTTATTTATTTATTTATTTATTTATTTATTTATTTATTTATTTATTTATTTATTTATTTATTTATTTATTTATTTATTTATTTATTTATTTATTTATTTATTTATTTATTTATTTATTTATTTATTTATTTATTTATTTATTTATTTATTTATTTATTTATTTATTTATTTATTTATTTATTTATTTATTTATTTATTTATTTATTTATTTATTTATTTATTTATTTATTTATTTATTTATTTATTTATTTATTTATTTATTTATTTATTTATTTATTTATTTATTTATTTATTTATTTATTTATTTATTTATTTATTTATTTATTTATTTATTTATTTATTTATTTATTTATTTATTTATTTATTTATTTATTTATTTATTTATTTATTTATTTATTTATTTATTTATTTATTTATTTATTTATTTATTTATTTATTTATTTATTTATTTATTTATTTATTTATTTATTTATTTATTTATTTATTTATTTATTTATTTATTTATTTATTTATTTATTTATTTATTTATTTATTTATTTATTTATTTATTTATTTATTTATTTATTTATTTATTTATTTATTTATTTATTTATTTATTTATTTATTTATTTATTTATTTATTTATTTATTTATTTATTTATTTATTTATTTATTTATTTATTTATTTATTTATTTATTTATTTATTTATTTATTTATTTATTTATTTATTTATTTATTTATTTATTTATTTATTTATTTATTTATTTATTTATTTATTTATTTATTTATTTATTTATTTATTTATTTATTTATTTATTTATTTATTTATTTATTTATTTATTTATTTATTTATTTATTTATTTATTTATTTATTTATTTATTTATTTATTTATTTATTTATTTATTTATTTATTTATTTATTTATTTATTTATTTATTTATTTATTTATTTATTTATTTATTTATTTATTT